>PVKM010002086.1:0-68612 GCA_004027735.1 Carollia perspicillata | reverse complement strand
TTAAAGCTTTTGTTTCAGAAACTACAGATAAGGCCCATCCTGGTTCCTGGGAAAACAGCTGACCTCCTGGGACACTGCTAAAGATTACCGCCTGGGGACAGCTGGAGGTACCTGGACCTTTGTGTTCCAGGGAGACACAGATGATCATCTGCTCCTGGGAACAGCTAATTGCCCAGGACAGGAATGTTGCAGCTTCACTTACCTAATCCTCCCTGAATCTCAAAGCCCTCACTGCACCTGGTTTATTCCCGGTTAGAAAAAGTCTGGCCTGGAAAGAGAAGACAATACAGTCTGTTAGGGTGTGAACCCACCATCTCAGATCGCCAGCCATCTGAATAAAGCGCCCATAAAAATTCAATCACTGTCATTGCTTATTGGATTTGGTAGTGTCAGGAAACCTGAATGCCAGTGTCTTTCAGTTACAGATCCACTGAGTCACACAAGCCAGGGCTATTTTTAATTTTTAATCCTTGCCCCAAAATGTGTTCATGGATTTTGTTTGTTTGTTTTTTAGAGAAAAAGGAAGGGAAAGGGAGAGAATAGAAAAATAAACGTGACAGAGAAACATGGACAGATTGCTTTCCATACATGCTCAGACCAGGGATAGAGTATGCAGCCTTTTGTTGTATAAAAAGATGCTCCGACCAACTAAGCCACCTTGCCAGGGCTCTGTACTTTTTAGTTCCTTCTAATGTGGCAACGATTTGGTAGTATCATTTTCTATACATAATCTATGCGTGATGGTGAATTTTATGTGTCAATTTGACTGGACTAAGGGCTGCCCAGATAACTGGTGAAACAGTATTTCTGAATGTGTCTGTGAGGCTGTTTCTGGATGAGATTAACATTTGAATTAGTAGACTTGAGCATTCATCAATGTTGGTGGACATCATCCAATCAAATGAGGGCCTGAATTAGAACTAAAAGGCAGAGAAAAGGTAAATTGCTCTCTGCTTGAGCTGGATGTTCAGCTTTCCTGCCCCAAAACATCAGTGTTCCGGGTTCTCAGGCCTTTCTGGAACTGGGGCTTTCACCATTGACTCCTTTGGTCTCAGGCTTCAGGTGCAGATGGCAACTACATCACCACTGAGGCCTCATCTTGCAGATGGCAGATTTCTGAGGGATTTCTCAGCCTCCATAATTCCATGAGCCAAGCCCTCATAATAAACTTTTATTTGTATATCTATCTATACATATATACATATAATATTGGTCCTGTTTCTCTAGAGAATGCTGAGTAATACACTAATCATCCTACTAGCATGGCTAATTTGTCAAATATGTTTCAGTCAAGTATCTTTCAAGAGTATCAAATGCAAAGTGCTCAGCTGGTTGGATCTACTGCATCATCGTGGTGGCTTCTTAAACTTCCATATAAAGCCTTCAGTTTTAAAGTTTCAGAATTGCTGAGGATCTCCTAACCATGCCAATTCCAATAGGCTATGTTTCATTTTTGAAGGGTGCTTTAAATTTCAAAGTTTCTAAAAAATGCATGGTATTTGAATAAAATAGTTTATAATAAATCCCTATATCTGAGAGTCTTATGTAAATGCACTGCATGAAAAAACTGTCAAATCAGTTTCACTAGACTATAAAAATCCTCTCATAACATCCACAAATTCTTTTTGATTGGTCAAGTAGGACTCACACATAAGCACACACACACACACACAAAGAGTTTTATCTTCTCAAAATAAATGCAAAATATATTCAGACAGTTCAAAATTCAGATATAATGACTTTAAACAAAATGTCAAGGATTAATTAATTGGCCACTACAGACTTCTTGGTAAAGTAACCTGAATTTATATTTAATAGAGAGTCTACTGACTGCCTTGCACTCCCAGGAAGAACTATGTATCTACAACATTAATCAAGAATTATAAATTAATGTTGTGTCAATTAAATATGGGCTTCATGGTAAGCCCTAGCGTTTCAGGAGTGACAGAGTAGAGACAATTGTCAATTGTATGCTTTTCTTCAAGTTTGTAAATCTTCCTTGATAGTGTTCTTATTTTTATTGCACTTCTGTGTTTGCACTACAAAATACATCCTTCATATTTAGAAACAACTTTATTTTCAAAGGTATTTCTTCCTCCATTCAATATTGACCAGATATCTACAGCTATCTGCCATGCGTCTGTCTGGAGGCCAATGTTGGATCATATATAAAAAAAGAATATACAGTATATGTCATCACTGGCTGATTTATTTTAATGAATACATTTATTTCTAGCCAATCATCTGAATTGCAGTTGGGGCCACGATTAGTAGATATCTTGACTTGAGGGACAGGGGCAGAAAGAAAAAGTCCAGTGTTCGCAATCCCTGGAGGGTAACACCATGAAGGTGGCTAAAGCTATCACGAAACATCAGAGTCACCTGGGAAAACAGAGATGGTAAAAACAAAGAGGAAAGTCTAAAGGATCATGCCAGGATTCTGGCAAACTGATTCTACTGTCTTTGCAATGCCTCAAAGCCCTGCTCTTGCAAACCGTTCCTCTCCTCCAAAAGAGCACAAAATGGGTTGTAGCAACCAACACGTGAAAGACCAGTGGCACCTGATTGGTTTTTATGCTTCTGCATCAGGGCTGTCAAACTCATTTTCACCAGGGTCCACATCAGCCTCGTGGTTGCCTTCAAAGGGCTGAATGTAATTTTAACTCCTTAACAGTTAAGGAGTAGTTACATTTATACAGTCCTAAAATTATTTTGGCCCTTTGAAGGCAACTGCAAGGCTGCTGTAGCTCCAGGTGAAAATGAATTTGATGCCCCTGTTTTACATCTATGTGACTGAACACACTGATGATGGGAAGAAGACAGCAAAATAAAAATTGTATTTCAGCCAAACTTTTGACATTATGCTTCCTGGCCTTCTTATTGAGACAAATTAAAATGGGGGAAAAGACAAATGAAAACCCAAAATCACCATATACCCTTACCATGTAAGAGAGTTTCCAAAAAAGGGATGTATAGCCAATCATCTGGCCATAGCTTTCAGGTGTTTGCCTGCCAAGCTAAGAAGATAATGGTAAACAGAAAGAGAAGATAGAAAAAGCAAAAGTTTACATGAGATAATACTTTATCATTTTCTGTGATGCTATGGTCACTAAGTTTCTTTTAAAATTAAAGAGAGACATTATGGCACAGAGATGCAGAACAAAGACTCTGGAGACAAACTGTGTGGTTCAAATCTCAGTTCTGCTACTAATAAGTCACATGAATGTCAACAACTCACTTAAGCGCTTTTGTGCCTCAGTTTCCTCCTCTATAAAACACTGAAAACAGTACCTATGTCAACTGTTTCTGAGGATTAGAAAGTAGTACCTGTATTCTTTTCTATTTATAGATATATATTTACATATACAAATATTTCTATATATAAATATTTCTAAATATGAGAAGGGAGCCCCCCAAACTGGAATTATCTTCTGGAGGTTGGACCCCTTATAGTACAGGCTTCCACCGCTAGGTCAGTGTTCTAGGATCCCATCTGTATCAGTGTACCAGCTGGTGTTGTTGTGAGAGGCTGTGTTTGGTTTCAGTGAATTTTTTTTTTTGAAGACTGTTTCAACACGTTTGCTTATTTCATGATGGGTGATTTATGAGTGCACCTGCCCACACCATGCTGAGTGTTCAGCAGTTTTTGACCTAAAATGGAATGACCCCTATGCTCCACCCTCCCTATTTACCGGATCTCACCCCAAGAGACCCTTTTTTGTTTCCCCGTATGAAGAAAGTCCTTAAAGAGAAACATTTTGCTGATGTGAAATAGGTGAAACAAAAAAACAGCAGAAGCACTAAAGGACATCTGAATCAATAAGTTCCAAACTGCTTTGAGCAGTGGAAAAATGCCTTAATAGGTATAGTGCGTCAAATGGAGAGTACTTGGAAGGTGACTGAAGTTTCAACATGTAAGAATAAATACACAATTTTTTATAAATAAATTCTGTTTCAGGGGCCCCCCTTGTATACCTCTAGATCACAAGTGCATTTCATTTTTATTTTGATAGCACTATTTCAAAATTATTGGTTTCCTTTGCCATCTTATATATATTTAAGCAGTATTATATTTATTATTAACTTGTATGTTAATTAATATTTATTAGTAGTAGTATTAAGCAGTACCTATATTTATATGTAAAAGCAGTAGTCTAAGTATATTTTTTAGACTGCCAAAGGAATCAGCATCAGAAAATAAAACCGTAACTTCCACACTGTACACAGCAGGTTCTGGAAGGAGGCGATTGATAACACAGAAAAGTGATCCTGGAAGTAGCCCTGTAGTCTAGACACTAACCTGCTTATAGTTATTAAAATTTTATTTTTAATTACGGCCCTGACATTCACAAGCTGGAGGACATCAAGCTCATTAGTATGATATTCTCATAAGAATTTCAGAACTGTCATGCCAAGACAAACACCTTAGACATATGGTTTCTTCATAGATTATTAAAGAGCAACCAGAGGAAATTATTAGAAAAATGATGGGCAGGTTATGCCACATTATGCAACCTCTAATTGGTACAAGTACAAGCTAATTTTCATAATATTGCATTAGGAATGAGTTGTTTCTATCTTATGAACACACATGCTTTATAGCCATCTCTAAATTACTTTGTGAATCATATTATGTTATTGCAATCAAAATAAATTTAAGGATTGCTGTTACTGAAGTACAAGTTAACCACTTAGGCCCAATCACCTTTACTTAGTGTCAGTCTTGTGCAAAATGAAATGTCTTCCTGAGAAAAATGGAAATGTACTTGCACATTTCACTATTTCAAGTAAACAGGCAATAGTCTGTTACACAACAGTGCTGTAATGAGCAGTAAAACGAGCTTTTCAAATTAACTTTTTTCTTTTTCTTTTTGTTTTCCCCCCTCAAATTATAATTCTCATCCATCCAAGAAATATCACTGTCTGGTTATTTAGGAAAAAAATCTTAACTTTCTTCATGTCATAAAGCATGCATATTATTAACATTATTTCTGCTATGCCTTAAAGAAACAGATTTCACACATAGTGGGTTTGCTTGCTTTTTTGGCTTCTTTTTCTCATTGGGGTAATGCTACATATATATGAAATTAGATTCCACATTTAATGTCTCAGTCAACTTAATATTATTTCATTTTCTAAAACATATTGGCAAAAAAGGTAATTTTGATATCAAAATTTAACTGGGTTTTTCATCCCTCTGATTTTTCCCCCTCATTACATTAATGGTATTACCTTCTGTGGGGTTTGTCAATACTATTACCACATTTGTCTTTTCTTCCTCCTTCCTCTCCCCATATCCAATCATTATCCAATATACCTGTGGCGAAACTATCAGGCACCAACTAGGTATCATATCCCCAGCAAATGGGGTCCTGTAGAAAGACAGCTTTTGGTTGTCAATCTTCTCAGCTGAAGAAAGCTGCTTCACCCAGATAATGCCTCCTTCCAAAGCTAACCAACTTCCAGTGACCGACTGATGCAGGGCTATAAAGACCTGACCACTTGCCCCGACGCAGGATAATTCTGAAGGGTCAGTTCAGCTGTAAGTTTCCCCACGATGTTGACTGAGGCCTCTGCTGGGACTTGCATCTCGACTCAACACTTATCTTTCTTCAATTCAATTTCACAGCCTCCCCTCGCAACACAAACATACTTGTTGATACCAACAGCAGTTCCTAATAAACATTTTACATGCTAAACTCCATCTTCAAGACAGCTTCCCATGGAAGCTAACCTGTGACAGAACCATTTTACCTTTGTATTTCTCTTGAAATTATCTCCCTGTTCCTTACTGATCTAGTTCAGTATACCATTAACTTTCATTTCAAATGGCCATTCTTTATTTTTATTTCATGACAAGTAGGCTTTAAAACAAATGAATGCACCAGACTTTGATTGGTGCTCACTAGAAGGTACATAATTCAACTTCACCATGTTGTTAACAATCTTCCCTACTTATTCACTTGCCATGATACCCACTGAAGGGTATTCTGTTCCCAGACCATATGTCCTCCATAATAGTTCCCATGTGTAAATACTAATGTCCTGCATCTCTCTGCCTGAATGTTTTCTTTGTCATGGGAGCATACTTAGCATGTTTAGATCAGAAATATTTCTAAGAAAATATCTCAACAGTGGCCCTCAAATACTGAGGCATGAGAATCCTTCTGTCACAGTTTGCTTTGTGGGGAACCCACAATTAGTTACTTAGGTTAATAACTGATAATCCAGAACAGTGGTCAACAGGCCCCTGTGACAAATTTACCCAGCCATGTGTTTTGGTAAATAAAATTTCATGAGAACACGGCCACTCACATTCATTAAAGTATTGTCTATAGCTGCTATCACACCATGACAGCAGAGTTCAGTAGTTGAACAGACACCAGATGGCCTACAAACAGAAAATAGTTACTATCTAGATTTTTCCAGAAAAAAATTATTGTGACCTCTTCTGAATTATTGCCAAAGGTTCCCAATGAACTCCCAGATCTCGCTACCCTGTATCTCCCTGCTCATTTGTTTTTTATATTACCTTTAATAAAAATATAAAAAGCTTATATATAAATATACTTAATAAAGTTTTATCTTTCTAATACTATCGACTAATGCCTCTTACCTCCTCCAAAATCTTCAATGGCTCCCGCTGCAGTAAAAAATAAAACAAACCTCTGCCCACAAATTCTGTCTGTATTTCTAATTGTATGTCACTCTGACTTCCTGCCACATACACAAACACACACACAATCCAGACACACTCTTCTATTTATTATTTATAGAAAGTGTCTTCTCTCTGTTTACAATAAGGTCGTTTCATCTGTTGGAATGTTCTCCACACATATTGGCTGATAAATCCAAGCTCATCCTTCAATGTCCAGATAAAACCCAGTATCTCCCGTGACGCCCTCTTAGCCCCACACTGTTGTGATTAATGTTTTCCACCATGCTCTCCAGCACCGTGTTTAAATTTTCTTTATAACAAAGTGTTATCTTGTATTAAGATGATTTATGGATATCTATTTCTGCCACCAGATGTGAATTCCTGGGAAGCAGTAATTATATCATATCCATCTTTGTATCCACTGGTAATATTAAACATAATTAGCAAGCACAGATTAGAGTTCTTACCAGTCTAGGATACCTGAGCATGGTCCTGAGACCCTCAGATGCAGTATGTGCTAATTTCTCAGTTGTTACTGGATAGTTGGGAGACATGGGGTTTGGGGCGGTAGGGGGTTGAGGGAGAGGCTGTGATAGAGCAGCAAGTATTATATTATAATAAAAGCAATGATTATAATATTTTAACAAGCAGAGTATAATTGGTTGAATGTCAGCCTCATTCAAAGCTATCACACTTACCAAGTTTTCCTAATTATAGATCCTCAGTAAATAATTGTTCTATACTTAACAACATAATGGAAAATGAGCACTTTTTTAGAGACCACTTATACACATACATACACATACAGAAAACATGCACCCACAACTGCCGATGCAAATGTTTGTCCAGGATAAATAGGCAAAATTTCATATATGTGTGAAAAATTTATATTTTAGTTTTTCTTATATTATTTCAGACTAGTTAACGGCTACTCAAAAATAATTACTTACATTGTTCAAAAACTTGTAGAAGCCTTCCAACAGTAATATCAATAAAGAATGGAATTAGCCTTTCCTTGACTAGGTCAAATGTTCAGAATGGAATCATAGTATTAATTCAACTCTAAGGGAAGACTTTGGAAGAACTAAAATGATCATGTTTTGCAAATATTTTTCAAAATAATGACTCTTGCAAAACTTCTTATGTAACTAGTAACATTTACCCTAATCCATCCTCACTTTGCCTTAACACACTGATTTGCCTTAACCTCCCTAAATTCCTTCTATCTTCCATACAAATATGTTCAAAGAACACATATTTGCCTCTTGTAAATATATCTTAAAATGTGCAGCCTCACAATTGCTGCTAATACCAATGCGGAAAAAGATTACAAAAAAGAACAGCATATCAAATATAATTATTTAATCCTTCCATTCATTTCAGTAACTTTTGGGTCAGAAACTTCTTTCAAGGTTGTTATGAATGTTTCTAATTCAATAATGTTCCACAGTTCATGGTGTCTCTTTTGTTCCTTCTCAAAAGTAGCAGAACTCACTGTTATGTATACACACCTGCCCACAACAGGATACTGAGGTTCATTGTGTTCTGTCTAAAAATAATCATACCAGCTCTTGTATTTGCTCATTCTGAATACAACAGTTAAATTGTAGAGCTGTGTCATTTGATGATTAAAATAGAAGTTAAAATGGAGATTTATTTATTTAATCTACATCTCCCAGATTACATATAAAAATGGTGAAAACACTGCTTCATTTAAATATTTGGAATAAGCATACTATAACTCTTAGTGAATTTTTAATGGACTCTGTAAAGCAAAACTTTTTTAAGTGATGTGAAGATTCTGGAAGATACTAATGAGCATTGTGGTGACATTTGAAGTGAAGCACACTAGAATCTGAGCAGTGAGCCAGTGGACACTTCCATGACAGTATGTTCTGTGAGAGTGGCAATGAGTGAATGATGGAGTCAAGTAGAGCACCAACTTTGTGTCTTTTTAAATTTTCCCTTCTGCTTGTTAATAGCATTTGGATTCAGTCAGTTATCATTGCACTGCCTTTTTTTTTTTTTTTTTTTTGCTTTGTTTCTCTATGCCTTCTATGTTGGGTATGGACCTTCCCATCAAATAACTTTCAATTGTCTTATTCTTACTCAATTCATTTCCTCAATTCTCAAATATCTTCCTGCTCATCCCACCCACCATACCATGTTAACTGTGTTCAACCTCATCCATATCTTTCTAGTTAAGCTTGAACTGGTATTTCCTCAAACATTACAGCAGTCTACTCCTCCAGACTCAAAAGAAGGCAAACAAGACATGGACAAAACCTCATAGATTAGTGTAGCCCACTATTCTTCCCCCGTCATGTATCACAGACTGTAGAAGTTTATAACCTGACCTAATATCTCTCTGTATCATCTATTTACTTCTTTATCACTCTTTTCTGAAAAACATAAAATCCAATCCTAGAATCAAAGTTGTTTCTTAACTGGTCCCTTGCCATCATCCATGGAAATTTAAGATGCTATAATAATAAAAATATCCGATAATCACCTTGGTAATTAGCATGGAGCTCATTGTCAGCTATTCTAAAACTGCTCTTGTATTTATTTGATCTTCCTCAATGATGCCATACAATTTATGTATCCTAGGTTAACCTTACAGCTCCCATCCATTTTTTATAATACAAATGAAATGGTAAGGAAGCCACAAATATGGGTTAGTCCTAAATTTTTGTATGTTCTCCTTTTTTCACTCCTGCTTATTATCATATTTTTAAATCAATTTCATGTTGCTTTAACATGGCAACCACAGTTTCAAAAGTGCTCTTCAGATCTTTTCTTGAGCCCTTTAATTCCTAAATCTCATCTCATCATGTTGAACAGACGATCTCACTTTCTATTTTCTGTGGTAATCACAAATATGCAAGATTTTGTATGTCAATGTTTACGAACCCTAGCTAGCTCTGGACAATTGCTTTAAATGGTCGAAATACTCCCTTGCCCCCACCTCACACCCGCACACCCACACATCCCCCCGGACTAGATCTGATCTCACTCAGCAAGGATCTAGTGTGTAATACTAGACTAAAACAATGTTAGATGATGTATAAAGTAAATATATAAATCAGAGTTCTGATTATTTAGAAAGTTAATGAATTAAGTGCAAATCTCAAGTTTCCTACTGGTCATTTTATGTAAAGAAGAAGTATGTATATATTCTAATTACATTTCTCTCCATCATATTTTAGTCTTAGTATGATTACTAAAAATACAACATTTATTTGGAGACATCAGTGTTTTAAGTATATATGTATTGAAAAAATGGAACTCCATTATAAAGGCCTCTGGTGATGTTCAGACATTTACACAATTAGAATATCTGAAGTTACCTAGAAAAAGGAATTCATGATCACAAGTTATAAAATATCAATATAGATCTGAAAATAATTTAAGTTACTCAAGCCATTAAAAGCTATATTTTAATTTAAATTGTTTCAGTGAAACAATTCAGTTTTAGATAAAAAGAAAGCCAGATTAACACTGAATATTATGAAGGAAATTTGAGTAGAGAACTATAGAAAAATGAAACAAAAGAAATTATTCTTATAAAAGAATTCACGTGTTCATTTAGTGTGTTAATTTATAGTAAAATCATTGATGCAGCCTTCCTGTCTTAAAGAAAAATACAGGCTAGAGTTGGGGGTAACCATAGCCACTAAAAATGACTAGGGTGTTTAGAAAGAGAGAGACAGTGAAGAGAAACACCAAAATTATTTTAGTAATCTCTACTCAAATCTCTAACTGATGCCAAATTAAGACTCACTGCAAACAACCAAAGGTTAACAGCACCAAAGGATAACAGCACTGAACTTAGATTTCAGAAAGTGGCTGAGGATAAAGTTTACAATATTAGGCCACCCAAGTTAACCAAACCCTAAAATAAAACAAAGGAAAAATTTAACATTCTCCAGAGTCTAAAAAATGTAACATTCATAATTTCTAGGGCACAATTCAAAATTATGTGTATTTCCCAACACACAATGAAAGAAACTGTACCTATTCAGAAAAGAAAATACAATCAACAGTGAACAACTTGACAACGCATATGTTGAAAATATTAGATCAAAGTTTTAAAGCAGCTGTTGTAACATTGTTCAAGGAAGTAGTATAAAATATGGTCAGAATGAATGAAATGGTAGGGAAACTCAGAAGAGAAATATGAAATAAAAATATAACCAAATGCAAATTCTGGGATTAATAAAATAAATAGGTGAAATTAAAATTTTACTGGATGGGTTTAACAGAAGAATTGAGATAAACAAAGGGTAGAGTCACTTAAGTTGAAAATGGAAAAATAGAACCTATGAAATCTAAGGAAAAAAGGAAAACTATTTTTTAAATGACTACCAGTAAGTTCCCAACTTGATCAAGAGATTCAATAAAATCCCAACCAAGATCCCAGAAAGTTATTTTGTGGATATCAACAACCTAATCCTAAAATTTATATGGAGAGGCAAAAGACCCAGAATAACCAACACAATATTGAAGAAGAACAAAGTTGAAGGACTAACACTACTTGACTTCAAGAGTTATGATAAAGCTACAATAATTAAGGCAGTGTGGTATTGACTCAAGAATAAGCAAACAGATCAGTTGAGCAGAATAGAGAGTCCACGAATAGATTCCCAAAAATACTGTTAACTTATCTTTGGTAAAAGAGCAATGGTAATACTATGGAGCAAAGACAGCACATGCAACAAATTTTGTTGGAACAACTGGGCATCCACATGAAAAAAATGAATCTAGACACAGACCTTCTACTCTTCAAAAAAATGAATTCAAAATTGATCATGGACCTAAAGGTAAAACAAAAACCTACAAATTTCCTAGAAGATACCATAGGAGTAAATCTAGATAACTTTGAGTTTGGCAATGACATTTTAGATACAACACCAAAAGCATGATCTATGTAAAACAAATTGAGAAGCTGGACTTCACTAAAAGTAGTAATTTCTCCTGGCTTGTGTGACTCAGTGGACTGAGTGCTGGCCTGCGAACCAAAGTGTTGCTGGTTGGATTCCCAGTCAGGGCACATACTTGGGTTCCAGGCTGGGTCCCTGTTGGCAGGTAGGGAGCAAGAGGCAACCACACATTGATGTTTCTCTCCCTCTCTTCTTCCCTTCCCCTGTCTCTAAAAATAAATAAATTAAAATAAAAAAGAGTAATAATAACTTTCGCATTGTGAAAGACAATGTTAAGAGAATGAGAATACAAGCTACAGACAGGGAGAAAATATTTGCAAAAGACACAGCTAAAGAATGTTACTCAAAATATACAAAGAACTCATAAACTCAACAATAGCAAAACCAACAACCCAAAACAAAAAATGAGCTAAGAACTTTAAGAGACACTTTGTCAAGGAAGATATACAGATGACAAATAAACATGTGAACACAGCAAGGGAAATCTGAATAAAGGAGTGGTCGCTTTGTGGTAAGAGAGTTTTGTGGCATTTTAAATTACCTGCCTACAATTTATCATTCGCTAAAGCAGTGGCAGCTATGAAGTTGCAGCCCACACTCCGTGTGCAGCTTGCATTGCCAGAAGAAGCACCATGAATCTTGTTCTCAAATAATTCTTGTTATGTGCTCTGGCTTGTATGATGGCATCCTCAAGGACCAGCTCAAAGTTTTCCATTTATTTCACCTGACTCAAAGCGTTCCCAGGAATAACAGGCTTTTACTAAAAGGGTTTAAAGGCAAAAGTATTACAGCTTCCTGGAGCAAGGAAGAAGAGATTAGGCAAGCAATAGACATACCAAAAACTCAGGAAGAAAGAGGTTGAGGAAGGAGATTAGTGTAGCAACAAGGCTTTTGAAAGCTCTTGCATATGCCTGGGGATCAAAGAAGGTCATGTGCGTGCCAGGACCCAGAAACATGCACATAAAAGGACTGAGAAGACCAGAAGACCATAAGCTTTCAATTCTGGCTGAGATTCAGGCTCCACTCAAGTAGGAAGTAGAGGCTAATAGAGGGTGGTAAACGGTTAGGCTAAAAGTTGAAGGAACACCCAACACAAAGACGTTTTGCAAAGATTGAGGCAGTATTTTTTTCTCTCTCTTTTCCTTGGCTCCAGGCATTTACAGAAAGTCTGTCCAAACACAAGCTAACTACTAAGCTAATTTAAAACAGACTTCATTGGCTCATATGGAAAAGAATAAAAACCTTTCAAAATACTTTTGAAAAGCCACTGAAAATCAAAAACAACCACCCACAAAAATCACCACCAACAAGCCCTGGATAGGGAGTGGTACTAACTTCTGGAGTTGTCACATTATAATATAAAAATATTCAGAATTTAAAAACGACATGAAGCATTTAAAAAAGTAAGAAAGTATGGCTCACTTAGAAGAAAAAAAATTAATAGACACTGTCCCTAAGCAAGCATAGGCATTGGATTCACTAGAAAAAGAATTTAAAACGACTGACTTAAATAATGTTGTTCAGAACTAACAGAAATCATGGACAAAAACTAATAGAAACCAGGAGAAGACTATCACTCTAGATAGAAAATAATTACAAAGAGCAATAATAAAGTGGAGTCAAATTTAGAAATTTTGGAGGTGAAAAGTATAGTCATTGAAATGAAACAATGACTAGAGGAATTCAACAGGCAATTTGAACAAGCAGAAAATAATCAGCAAACTTTTAGATAGATCTATCTAAATAATCCTGTCTGAGAGGCAGAGAGGGAAAAATATGAAGAAAAATAAGTACCTGTGGAACAGCATTAAGCATTCCAACATAAACATAATGGTGGTCACAGAGGGAGAAAAGAGAGAGAAGGTCTAGAACAGGGGTGTCCCACCTGCATTACTTAGTTTTATTCCTTAGATAAGTATATTTTCTATATTAGTCATCACAAACTTGAGACCTGCTTGATGAATTTAAAAGATTACCAAAAGAGCCCCTGCATTAGAGCTATTATGTGAGGACTTTTTTGCTTATCTGTGGTGGCAGGTATCACAAAAATCATGCAGAGACCTTTTTCTCTCTCATCAGTTTTCGATAGTGTTCGTTTATTTAATGTGTGGCCCAAGACAACTCTTCTTCCAGTGTGGCCCAGAGACGCCAAAATGTTGGACATCCCTGGTTTTGAATGTCCACTACTATGTTGGATAGGAGTGGTGAAAGCTGGCATCCTTGTCTTCTTCCTGATCCTGGAAGAAAAGTGTTCAGGCTTTCACCACTGAGTATGATGTTTACTTAACAATTTGTTTAAATTTGACAATCTCCTTTTTTAGGACTTGTATCCTTGCTTCTTTCACCCCCACTCATACCTTCACTATCTTCATGCTGGCTTCCGAAGTTCACGGTCTCATGCTTCGAGTTTCCTCGAATTCATTACCTTTTTTCCAGCCCTTGATCTCAATCCAAATTATTAGGCTTTGAATGATATGTTTGCTTATTACATTGCTCTCAAATCAGCTAACCAGCTTGCTTTCCTCTGAAGCCGTCCATGCGTTTTAATCCAAAGGAAATATGGACAGTTTAAGGTCTACTGAAACTTATTGGAGAAACCAATTTGTACAAAGACATTCTGGCAATACTGATGTCACAACATATAAGCAGATACCTAATTATGGCCAGCTGTAATGATTTTGGCTGGCTCTTGAGTGTTTTATTTAGAAACTTATTAATATCTATTTACCAGAGTATCAGTATCCCTGAGAAGCAGTTTTTGTATTTTTTAATTTAATATAAGGTAAAAATGTGCACCTACTATTGGAATATTCTGTGTCAGCTCAACCATTGATACCTGGAGAAAAAGTAACTTGTGAAATGAGTCTGAGAGAAGGTAAATAGATGGTTTCAAATTATTTAACTAATACTTGATTCCAAGTTGGGGTTTTGAAATCTTTGTGATAAATCAAATAAAAGAGAGTATCTTCTCTTATATGTTTAGGTGTTTTTTTTTACTCTGATGAACTAATAACAGTAGTGACAATAATAACATTTAACTAGCATTTATCATGTTCCAGACACTGGCTTAAATGCATTAAACATATCACCAAATAATCCTTGTCCTAAAACAAGAAAACTAGGTACAGAGCAATTAAGTGACTTGTCTTAGGGACAGTACGTGCTGGAGCTACGGTTTGAATCTTTGTCTATTTATGCTGTACTTTATTGCCTGCCAAGGAAAAGGAAAATTCTTACTGCTCATTTTCATGAAGTTAATACTCTCCTTGTTTGCTCTCTCATTACATTATAAACTCGGCCCAAATTTAAAATGAGAAAAATTATATTACAAATATTTCACCTTTATTAGGTTTCACATATTAGGCTCAGCTATCTTTGAAATAAATTACTTTGTTCTCTCATAAGGTCAAGATTAATGACCTGTTAATTTGAAAATAATTATTCTCTCTGCTTTTTCTCTAGCAGAATTTTATACCTACTGGGGGATGTTATTTTAAGTGTGTCATTTTTGCACATAATTAATCTTAATTAAACAATTTGCTTTTAACTAAAATTCATGACTGTATTTGCCTGTATTCAATTTCATCCAACTAGCGAAATATAGGAAACACTGGACTTGAGTGCCATGCTCAAATTCTGGTTCAATATGTGCATTTCATTTTAAAGCATAACTTTATTGTGCTATGAAATTCACCATGCGGTAATATTGCCCTGTGTTCACAAATATGCATCAAGTTAAGTGTAGTCAGATAAATTCGAGAAAACATGTTTCTGTATAAGAGGAAAAATAGAAAATAGTAAGTAGGCACACTGAAAGGGATTTTTTGAAACTCCCAATGACATTTCCTTCCTCACCAAATGTGATCTTTTCTTAGTTTCTTTGCATTGTTTTACCTTAATGCAGGATGCATATATCTCAGGTGGCCATTTTCAATCTTTAGTTCCTCCCTTTCTCAGAGAGAATAATTTCCTACCTTTACTGTCCCTGTATTCAGTTGCCATAATTACATAATTTAGTTTCTTGAAAATGCCCAAATTTCAATATGTCTGACTTCTTTAATATGTCATCTACACAGCAAAATCTTGGCTATCATTTTTTCTCAAATACAATTTCAGGTTCCCACTTGTCCTCATTTTTCATTTTGTCATGTCTAGTGCCAAACACAGACTAGAGTACATATAAGGCTCACCAACATTAACTGAATGAATGAATAAATAACTGAATGAATGAATGAGTGAGTGAATGAATGACTGATTTTCAGCATTTTAGTATGACATTTAGAGATTTCTGCCACCTGGTCTGATCTTCGTTATACAATTTTATAATTGGAGTATGGCCCCCAAGGATTCTTCAATGCCTATCAGATAAACCCTTCCAAAATTCCCCAGTGACTGTGGCATTGATCTCTGACCCTCCAGTGCCCTGTTTTACTCTCATTATAATATCTTAGGAGATTTTACCTTTCTTCCACTCCAGACTTGTTTTTTTCCCTCTTATATCTATGCAAATTATATTTTTGAGGATAGCACATAAATAATTTAAGACACTGGTTTAATCCAACTGAGAGCAGAAGACAAAAACAATTTAATGATCTTTTTTCTTTCATTAAAGTGTGTTATTAATTTTTTAAAGGAGAAACTTTTCAAATTTCACTTCTAGACCCCTTATGGGATGTCCAATCTCTGCAGAGTTGAGTATATGTATTCTTTCCTGTAAATACTCATACATCTAAACCAATTCATAATTCATATCCAGAGATACTCAAATGAAGTTTTCTCCTCAGTAGTTTTTAATATTTTCTGTTATATAATTCCACAATAAGCAAGGAAACTGTCAAAAAAATTATGGCAAGAAGCCAGTAAGCTTCCTACATTGAAGTAACTGATTCGCCATCTTGAAGCACTGAGAAACATGCATAATTCTTAAGCTTAGTTAAGCTGCTGAGCTGAAATATGTTAAATCTTGGATAAGAGAGAATGACACATATAAATTTTGTCATAAAAATGCTTTGTTCACTCTCCAGTTCTGTTAAGTCTATAATATCTATTGTGGGCCATCTGCATGTCTCCAATTATTGAATAAAGACAATCCCATTATTTTAAGCATGGAAGTTACCACGGGAAGTCGGGAATATTGCTAAAAAGGGTAAGGGGTGCAACAGCTGGACAACGAAACCATAAAAGATTATCCTTGCTCTATTGAAGACTTTTGTGTCTTGCTGCTTTTCGCCCATGGTACTGTTCGCTATTTCTTTAAGGCCTTGAGCAGGCCCGGCAGGCTTTCCCTTGTTTATCTATGCTGGTCTTTTCTTTTCAAGCTATGTCATATTTTCTCTGAAGGTTACCATTTTCATAATCTTCATGAAACCAGAGCAGAGTTATAAAAATCTCCTCAACCCTAAGGTAAAATACAGTATACAAATACAATTCAAATTTCACTATTGTGCTTTTTCCATTTATTGTCAATATATAAGTAATCAATAAAGAACAAATGACAAAAAATGTCATAAGACCTAATTTCATGTAAGAAAATTCACTGAAAGCTAGGAAAAAGTCAAGCATATCAACTAGATAAGTATCATGCCGATGAGACTAATTGGCTCTAATTTTAATTTATTACTATGAGAAACATTTAACACATCAAATGTCATAAAGATGACAACTTTGTTTTCAAATACACTGCAATCTATATGTCAAGAAAATCAGTCACTGCTGCAAAAATATTAACTGCTTTAAACCCTTTGTAAAATAAATGGAAGGTTTGTATCTGTTTATAATGTTATACCTATATTATATACATAACAATTTAATTACATTATGCACATTATTTATATATTATATAGCACATATCATATGCTAAATGCACATGCCTTATTATAATTTTTTAAAAGATTTTATTTACTTATCTTTAGAGGGGAAGGGAAGGAGAGAGGGAGAGAAATATCAATGTATGGTTGCCTCCTGTGTGTCCCCTGCTGGGAACTGGCCTGCAACCTAGGCATGTGCCCTGACTGGGATTCGAACGGCGATCCTTTGGTTCACAGGCCCACGCTCAATCCACTGAGCTACAGCAGCCAGGGCCCTTATTATAATTTTATATCATACATTGACACATATTGGCAATGGATCGCAGTTGAAATCCATGCTGTGTCCAACCAAAGCCCTAAGATTCTCAGCTGTCAAAGACTGTCAGCTATTGCTATTTTTATTCCATCCTACTCAAGAACAAATATAATTTAAGAATATAATTTTCTCTTGGCAAAAAAAGGATTCCAGGCACAGTTTATCATCTTTGTTCATTGATTACTTTTATTCTGAGAAAAGTATTTGGGTTGTGACAATTTCATTAGAGCAAATCAGGAGGAAAATTTGTTTGAATAAAACGTGTTATTTCACTCTAGAAAAAAGCCCCTAATTTCTCTTGTTTATGAACAGATGGAAATGAAAGCCCTTAGAATAGGAAGTGTATTGTTTTTAAAATACATAATTTAAATAAAATGTTTATAATAGGAGATTTAAACAACTGAACAGTAATCATTAATGTTGACAAAGATGAAGGATTGCTAGCTATTTCATAGTCTACAAAACTTGAAATGCACAAGTTCAAGAATAAAGCTTCTGTCAATGCTTTATGTTATACACTGTTCCCTTTTCCCTAAAAGTATTCATTTCCTAATGATATTTCATCTGAATATGAAAACCAAGGACATTCTCAAGTGCATATTTTCCAACTCGTGAAATGTTCATGAGCAAAGACCCTAAGGAATGCACAGTGCCAGCCCCTCTGTCTTACAAGTCCAAAACCAAATCCACCATAATGTGGGATATGGAGGAAAGATGGTTCTATTTCTAAAGATGCAGTGGTAAAATAATGTCTGTTTTCTTAAACATCAAGAATAACTTAATCAGTCCATGTAATAAACATACACAAGAATATTATCATGTGCTATAAATAAGAAGCCACTTCTTTGTTAAGAGACGCATCTGCCAGTAGCTTTATCTCCTTAGATGTAAATAGCAGAGGTAGAAACCATTTTGATCCTTAAAAACTTGGAAATTTATTGGCCACATTGTCCCACCACCCTATCATTATCTTTTAGGGACATGTTTTCTCAAAGTTCTTTGAATTCTGCACTGTAACAGATGCTTTCTATGCCCTGCCATGTCTCCTTCACATTTAAATCTTCCCTGTAGGTCCATAGCTTTATGGAAAATTGTGATTTTTCTCCTTGAGGGCTTTCTCTGGTTGTAGGAGGGACCTTAGCCCTTGCATGGATCAGATCAGAATTGGCAATTAAAGCCTGCAGGAGCAGTCCTCAACCAGTAATAGATGGACATTTGGTGGAAAAATATTGTATTTGTTGTGTATAATGCACATCCATGTTTTTGGCCCAAACTTTCAGAAAAAAAATCTTTTGTTTCAACTTTTTAATTCATTTTTTATTTATTTATATTTAGAAACAAACCTGATTATCATATTACAGGACATTTGCATATGGATACCATTATTCCATTCTAGAGTTACACTTTTAACATATAAGCATAAATAAATTAAAAACCTTTACATAGATATGGATTTAGTACTAGCCATGTATAATGCACACCCTTATTTTTCCCTCAGAAATTGACAAAAAAGTGTACATTATACATGACAAAATACAGTAACCCAGTTTCCTTGCCCTTTGGTTGAAATAACTGAGATGAATTCTTTCAGAAATCCCCAGGGGGATTAAATCTCTATTGCCCACAGTGGTAACCTACTCATCACCATCCCCTGAATTGGTCTAATCTGTTCGCTGTCTTCCATTCCCCTACATATGCTTCTTCAGATCACATCTTAAATAAACTATTTGTTCTCAATGCTTAGTTTCAATGTTTGCTTCTGGGCATACATAACCTAGGACATCCATTAGAACAAATCAAGTGAAGTCCCTGTCCGAGGCCTCATGTTTGTCAGGCCTTTAGTCTACCCTTCTTGTGTCTTTACCACTTCCAAAGGGTAAGGAGTCCAAGGAGCTAATGGAACAGGTTCACCCCAACCACAAGCCAGGCACCTGTGATACAAGGATTCCCTACTGAATAGCCTAAGCCTATTTAACAGCACTTGCACAGGACTCTTCTCTGTGGCATTCCTACTGGTAGTAGACAACTAGGCCCGAGAGCTAACCAATAAGTGCCTCTTAGGGAGAAGTGTGAACCGACTTCACATATGCTATGCTGGGTAAGGCATTGGTATAATTCAACATCAGGTCCCCCACAATATAGGTTAGAGTACATAGTGTCCCCATGACTTTAATTGCTCTTTTGCTGATGTCTTCCACACTGAATTCTAGATAGGTTGCTCAAAATTTTGTTATGGTTCTCTATTTCTGTCATCATCTGCATCTAATGTTTGCAACTTAATAATTGAATACTTTAAAAAATTAGTGTATATTTCATTTCATAGGTTCTTTAATAGTCTTCCAATTCTCCCTGTTTTTAAAGTGTTATTTTTTCTTACTATTTCAATTCATTTTAATGTCTTCTTCCATTTAAAAATGCTTATGTTATATTTTATCTCACATTTATGTACTGTTTTTCTGGACTGTGTACTAGTTATAAGGGTTCTAATCTTTCTGACTGCTAGAGCCATAATTTTTCCTTTTGATAGCCTGCTTCCTTACATGCTTTGTAACTTTGAAATTTCTGTTCATTTTTTGAGACTTTCTTCTTCCCTCTTTGTGCAGCCTGGATTGTATGAGTACCTTTCTTGAACTATTTTATATATGTTTTTACCAGTAGCCCTAGGGGATATCTCAGTCCCTAGACTAATTTATGTGCAGTTTTTGGTTTGGGGCTCATGATCCAATCAACTAGAATACTACAAACCAAGAGTGCAATGGATGAACTGACCCCACGTTACTGCTTGTGAGATGCTTTTCCCTAACTGTGGGTCAGATAAAGACACAGTTGTCAGTGCTTATAAATTGAGTTTTGGATTTCATCTAGTCACTTTTTTCAACAAATGTACACCTATTATATAGTTCCAATTTTATGCAGAATTTTCAGTTACAACTTTCATTTTCACATGAAACCCAAGACCTCATCTCATGTTTTCTCATAGTAATGATGTTAAGTCCCTTGACTGCCAGAATGAACATCATCTATTCTTGAATCCCTGCCCTGCCTGTCATATGCTTCTCTTGTTTCTACCATCTCTTTGGATCTATAAATTTTGCTCCAAACCCAATCAAATATATCATCCATAATCACAATCTAAAGTATCTCATGTGAATAATGCATTATAAAAATAGCAATAGCCTGTTAGATTTATTGAGTGCTACAAACAGTGCTTCAAACATTCAATGAATGTGAGCAACTATTATCCTTATTGTGCAGCAACATCCATGCATTACTTTCCTCATAATAACCTGTCATTGGAGTTTACACTATTATTTTCTCCATTTTATAGACAGGGAATACATAAGGCCAAAATATACTTTGTTTTAATTTTCAGATCACTAAAACACAATAAGATTTATTGTTAAATATGATGTGAGGAATATTTCTATTAAAGTTGCAATATTTTCAAACCTGGTGTTGTGTCCATCCACTTCCTCATTATGGTTTCCTTTTTCTCTTATTGTTAGTCTCTGACATCTTGTCTTCCACAAGAACTGTAAAATTTGTAAAAGAAAACAAAAGCAATATTTTAAAAAGACTCTAGAGACTTTTGTATACCTATGGCTGAAAATAGAGAAGATAAATATTCCACGCAAAAAAAAACTAGAAAAAGGAAGTGACCTCACCAAGTTGGTGACATAGGAGACCCCAGACTCTGCTTCTGCACAAAGACCAACAATTAGACTAAATGCTAGCTACAAACAAAAACATTTCTGGGAGGGCCCAAGAGTTCATTAAGAATCTTTAGCAAGCCCTGACCAGTGAGGCTCAGTGGGATGGGCATCCTCCTGGAAAGCAAAAAGTCACCTGGTTTGATTCCGGGTCGGGGCACATGCTTGGGCTGTGGTTTGGTCCTCTCTTTCATATCCATGTTTCTCTCC
Source organism: Carollia perspicillata (assembly GCA_004027735.1). Taxonomy (NCBI): domain Eukaryota; kingdom Metazoa; phylum Chordata; class Mammalia; order Chiroptera; family Phyllostomidae; genus Carollia; species Carollia perspicillata. The sequence goes on along the minus strand of PVKM010002086.1, from coordinate 46,968 downwards.
ATCTTTTTCTCCCCCCTTCCCTTCTGTCTAAAAATACAATACGTTTTAAAAAATAAAAAGAATCTTCAGCAACAGAGAACAAAATAACCTGAGAATAATCACACAAAAAGGGAATAAATGAAAAGCTTCATTTTGCCCGCATCATCCCATCCCCTAGCTGGCACTATTCAGCGTCAAGATGGAGCTCCACAGTTAGAAAGGGAAAGCAGAGTGAGCAACCAGCTTCCCCAGGCTTTAACCACCCCGTTCCCTACCCAAGTCTCCGCACAAAGAATCTGCCTCCTTTTCCCTCCCACTCAGAGACCAGCAAAGTGGGACTATATTGACAGTCAGGAAGCAAGTTACAAGATTGCCACACACCAGGATTCACGACAGTTCCAAGTGACCTGCTCTGCACACGAACCCAACCTCTTTCGCCACTGAAGAAACCAATGGCTCACATAGCCACCATGAGGCTCTGCAGAATTCACCAGTTTACACCCTGCAGCTATTTGCATTAGATCACTGCGGTAGATCCCTTGACTCTCTCCCCACTCCTGTGCCTCCTGTGCAGCTCACACCTCCCAACACCTCCTCCACAGCCACCCAGGATACACACCCGCAGCCATCCCAGGCCTTTGTGGCTCAGTGAGTACAAGTCACCAGTCTAGACTCTGGAAGTTGACACTTGCCACCACCTGAGCATTTGCGGTTAGCCTCTCCAGCTGAACACTTGCTCTTGCCAGACTGACTGTTGTCATTAGACTTGTGAAAAACTTTCAATCTAAAATGCAACTTTGGGATGTGAAATGGGAAATCTCACGCCTGCCCCCTCAGAGAAACAGAACTGAAGAACTGATGGTCTGATTTCTGTAAAGGACTATTTTGCGGGAAGACCTAGATTTAGGTCCTCCAATAATCTGCCCCCAATCTCAAGCCAGTGAACTTCTTGCTTGGACTCTGGCCAGACTTGCTTGTCTTTGGATTCCTCATCCATGAATATGGCTTGCCCCAAACCCTCCACGGACTCGCCTGTAGCTTGCTCTTGCTTGTGTTTTCCCAACTGCAATTCCTTAATACATTCAGTTTCTGGTAATCTGAGCTTGCTTCAGTTTACCTCTTTGTTTAGATAGACTCCACTGATGCATGCATGCTTGCAGTAAGATCCTGAACCACAGAAGTAGAGGCCAATAGCCAAGGCCCCCATCTGCTGTGGGCCCAGATTTGGCCCTATCTTTAGCCACTGGCATGCACCGCTGGGCTCACTTGTAGCTAGCATCTCCTGCTGTGTACCTGCACCTCCCTAGCCCAACTCTCATCACCAGCCTCCACTGCTGTGCATGTGCCCAAGGTGAGACCTCACAGTTACAAGAGTGTACACAGACAGCCAGGGCCCACACAGCTGCGGGTGTGCCAGCAGTTAGCCATGGCTCTTGCTGTTCACCCTGACACAATGTCTATGTCTGCACAGGCCACTGCCACTGTTAGGCACCAGCAGCCGGTCTCTGTAGCCAAGTGCATGCACTAGCTTGGACCTCAACAGCTTCATGCCCTAATCCCCAGCTGCTGGAACTGGAGGCACAACTGAAGAACTCAACAGTCCTTGCAGCTTGAATTTAGACTTCCCTGCAGCAGGCACCAAGCACCATGCAGGTATGTTTGTTTTATTTTTTTCAGTTTTATTGAGATATAATTGTTACACAGCCTTATTTAAATTTAAGGCATACAGTATAATGATTTGACTTACATATATTGTGAAATAATTACTACAATGAGTTTAGATAACATATTTCATCTCATATAGATACAAAAAGAAAAAAAAAGAAAAAGTGTTTCCCCCTTGTGAAAGTTCTCTTACAGCTTTCAAATATACTACAGAACAGGGTTAAGTATAGTCATCGTGTTGTACATTATACATCCCCAGTGTTTATTTGTCTTATAACTGGAAGTTTGTGCCTTTTGATGATCTTCATTCAATTTCCCCAACCCACATCCCCCGACACCTCTGGTAACCACAAATCAGATCTCTTTCTATGAGTCTTCTTGTTTATTTGTTTTTTTTAATTGTATTTATTTTATTTTTACAGAGGGGAAGGGAGAGAGAAAGATAGGAAGAGAAACATCAATGAGTGGTTGCCTCTCATGCATCTCCTACTGGGAACCTGGCCCACAAACCAGGCATGTGCCCTGACTGGGAATTGAACCTGCAACCCTTTGATTCTCAGGCTGGCACTCAATCCACTGAGTCACACTAACCAGGGCTGGAATTTTTTTTAAGGTTCCACACATAACTGAGATGGCACAGTATTTGTATTTCTTTGTCTGATTTATTTCACTTATGCTATTAAGGCCCATCTTTATTGCAAATGGTAAGATTTCCTTCTTTTTAATGCTTATTGTCTAACACTACAACATTTGGGGTGGTTCATTCCAAAGATAGAGATAACAAGAATATTCCTCATATCCCTTTTCTATTCATCATTATATCCATGTTTTCTAAATGTATAGATATTTTATAAAACTGTGTTCGCCTTATAGTTTTAAACATAGTAATACCCATCTCCCAAATAGGTTTCAGCTGTCATTTAGATAAAAGTCATTTATCTAAATGCATTTATTGTACAGGTGAGGAAACTAAAACCCATCAGTGAAAGGAGAGTCGAGCAGAGTTCTCCAAAGGGTCATAAAAAGGCTGAGCACCAACACTATGGCCTCCCATTCAGCCAGCATTCCTCTGGGCTTGCTATTCTGTTTATTGTTTTAACCATCCTATGTTGAATATTTCACTTCATATTATGCTCTGCATGTCAAAGTCAGACATGGAAACATAAAAAAGCTTTTATTTGAAGTACTCACAGGTTTTCAAGGCATTTGGGGCATGGGAATAGCCTTCAGTGATATCATGTTCATTGCTACTCCTAGCATCACTGTCATAAACAAATTTAAAAATCAACAACACAGACAAAACCCCAAAATAATTATCTATCTTAATTAAATCTTACAGATCCTTAAAAACTATGACTAGCTACAACATAATATGCAAAGACCACAGATAGTATTTCGTATGTCATTTGATCTTTTAAAGTGGTTTTAAAAATTTAAAAAACCAGACTATTCCAAGAAGGAAACTAATAATCATTCATGTTGTCAATATTTTGACCACTCATCGTTTTTGTAAAATGATACATTTTCACTTCCAAACAGTGATGAAAAGTATAAATTTGATTATACGGTGATTATGATGATGATGATGATGATGATGATAAAGCCCCAATCCAAAAATCCAAAAGTAGATGTTCAAAATTTAGAATTAGATAGATACTCTCCAAAAATGGTTCTAGAATTTGCTTTCTTAAAAAAATCTCTTCTATCAGCTTGTTTTCCACATTTTTTGAATTATTGATTCGAGAGAGAGAGAGAAAGAGAGAGATCAATTTGTTGTTCCACTTATTTATACATCCATTGGTTGATTCTTGTATATGCCCTGACCAGGGATTGAACCCTCAACCTTGGTATATTGAGACAATGCTCTAACCAACTGAGCTACTGGGCCAGGATCATATACTTTATTTTTACTTTTATTTTTTACATTTATGTTTGTTTTATATATGTTTCTATTATTGTTTATTTAATTACAGTTATCCCAATTTTCCCTCTTTGCCCTCCTCCACCCAGCCCACTCCCCTCCCCAATCCCACAGTCATTTCCCACACTGTTGTCCATGTCCACGGGTCGTTTATATATGGTTTTCAGCTAGCCCTTTCCCATTCTTTCCACAGTTCCCACCTCCCCCCTTCCCTCTGGCAGCTGTTAGTCTGTTCCATGTTTCTATGTCTCTGGTTATATCTTTGTTAGTTTGTTTTGTTCATTAGATTCCTCTCATAAGTGAGATCACATGGTATTTGTCTTTCACCAACTGGCTTATTTCACTTAGCATAATGCTCTCCAGTTCCATCCATGCTGTTGCAAAGGGTAAGAGTTGCTTCTTTCTTTCTGCTGGATAGTAATCTGTTATGTAAATGTACCACAGTTTTTTAATTCATTCATCTACTGATGGGCAATTAGGCTGTTTCCAGCACTTGGCTATTGTAAATAGTGCCGCTATAAACATAGGGGTGCATATGTTCTTTTGAATTGGTGTTTTGGGATTCTTAGGATATATTCCCAGCAGTGGAATCGCTGGATCAAAAGGCAATTCCACTTTTAATTTTTTCAGGAAATTCCATACTGTTTTCTACAGCGGCTACACCAGTCTGCATTTTTATAGCATCCTCTCTAGCACTTGTCATTTGTTGATTTATTAATGATGGCCATTCTGACAGGTGTGAAGTGACATCTCACTGTGGTTTTAATTTGTGTCTCTTTGATGGCTAGTGACATTGAGCATCCTTTCATATGTCTCTGGATCCTCTGTATGTCCTTCTTGGAGAAGTGTCTGTTCAGGTTCTTTACTCATTTTTTAATTCGATTGTCTTCCTGGTGTTGAGTCATATGAGTTCTTTATATATTCTGGAGATTAAACCCATGTTTGATGTATCACTGGCAAATATGTTCTCCTATATGGTCAGTTCCCTTTTCATTTTAATGATGATCTCTTTAGCTGTGCAGAGCTTTTTAATTTATTTTTTCCTCATAAAGTTGGAAGGAGACTTGTGCTACTGTATAATATTCTGGTTGCATATCTGAAAATTAATTATTAGATGCCAGCCAGAGGCAGCTACCCCACTTACAAGATTCTTCGATTTTCAGAACCCAACTCTTGTCAAATTACTTTTCTCTTGGTATTTCTGACCACTTTGCTCAACAAGCTGCGAAACAATATTTGGCCTCTCAGACACTGTTCACCTGATTTATTTTCTGAGGGAAAAAGCAACACAGATTTGCTTACCCACATCTACATTTGTCTGAATTTGGTCTATATAAATATATTTACATCTTCCAAAAAAAGTTCTTTCCATATCATCTTTTCATTTTTCTCCCTTTGATTTTTATGAATAACGCCAAATTTTTATTTCACATTTTTGAGGAGGTTAGATACCCCATCTCATCTATTAATCTGTGCTTTACTTTTACTCATAGATATCTTGGTTGGCGGTTTAAATGATACCTTTTTTTAAAGGTAAAGAACACTTGGTATTTCTATGTACTTTGAGGGTTTCATACACACCTGAATTTAAGGCTGCCATAGATATAATAGTTAGTTATTTTAGCATTTATAGGAGAGACTATACACAAAATGGACAGAACAAAAGAGAATACAGCTGTTTCTTTTCTCTTTTGTTCATATACATCCAGCTGCCATCTCTTTGATAATAGAGCTCTGGGGTATAAAGCCTGATGAAAATCCACAGATAATCTCCATGGCAGGCAGATTAATGACTACCCAAAGGTTTCAATCTCCTAATTTCCAGAATCTGTGCATATGTTAGGTTACATGGCAAGAGAGAATTAAGGCTGCAAATTGATTAGGATTGCTAAAACAGATTATCCTGGATTATCCAGTAGGCCCAATATAAACACAAGGGTCTTTATAAATACAACAGAAGAGGAGGCAACAGAAGGGGATTTGGTAACAGAAGGGTGGTCAAAAGATGTGCAAAGTCATTGCTGGCTCATGAAAGGTGGACAGGACCCAATGATTACAGGTAGATCCAGAAGTTGAAAAAGTCCAAAAAGCAGAGTGTCTCTTAGAGAGAAGATTGTATGGCCATACAAAGAAGTATGGCCCTGCCAATACATTGATTGTAGCACAGTGTAGCCTGCATAAAACTTCTCACCAATGAAAGTGTAATATAATAATTTGTGCTGTTTTGAGCCGCTGCATTTGAGATAATTGTAGTAGCCATAGGAAAATAATAAAATCCCTGAACCTCATTTTGTTCAACCTTTGCAGTCTCTATCCCTTCAATTTTCTTTATCATAGTGAGTAGAAAAACAGACTAATTTGAACTTTATATCTACTACTTTTCCTTATCTATTTTGTTGAAGAGCGGCTAATGAAAGCATTTTTAAAAATAAATCAAAACATTGCTTCATCCCCAAGGGAGCCTCTCAAACCTAGGAAACTGAGTTAACTATAGCAAAAACAGGTTAGAAAACCATTGAGAACTTAAGAATTTGTATTTACTTGTTTATGAAGCTAATTATTATCATTATCATTACCTTCAGGTAGCAGTATGAAAAGATAAAATTTTAGAATCGTCCTATGTTCTTTGTTCATGAGTTCAAGAAGGGGACAAGTAGCCATTCAGAGGGCAGCAAAACTGGGATGTTTGCTGCCATTTGTGTCAATTTGTCCCTGGAAAATTGAGGAATATCTTAAGCAAGGAGTCCTAACCTGGGGTCCAAGAACAGAGTGGATATGTGACATTCTATCTTTATTTTCATTGACTTTTAATTACAGTATGGCATTCCCAAACCACAGTGATATTAGCTATACCTATACGGATCACCAAAAAATCACAGATATGTTTATATGACATTTCAGTTGTTGAAGATATCTTAAAATATTTATATCCATCACTGTTTTAAAAGTATTGCAGTTATTAAGCCCACCATTAGATCTTATTATGCATTGTGTTAATGAAAAGTGCACGTTTTAATATATTACAGTATTTTTCACTTTTTGACAATTTTTTGGGATGTTATTAGTTTCATCTATAATCCTTTGCATCTTATTTGATGTGGTTATAACACCCTATTCTGCAAATAGGCATAAGCTTCATCAAACTGCCAAAGAGACTGATGGCATAAGAAAAGTTAAGAAACCCTGATCTAGAGCAAGAGCTTCCAGACAGATTACTGATTGGGCTGTGATTTGTTCTAGTTTCTTCAGAGACTTGCTTAATTTTAACTTCTAGGTCAGTATACTAAAATGAAATATTTTTAAGTCATGGCTTTCCAGTATCTACTTCTGGTGAACTTTTAGTAAAGGGCCAGGACCCTCAAAATATCTCTACCAGGGCCTTCTTTTGTTTGGCAGACTTCTCTAGGTCTAGTCTATCTGGAATACAAGGATGAACGATGAAGCCTCTAAGCACATGTAGCACACTGTATTTTGCTATGTATAGTTAGCATTTTTGACCCAAATTTTCAGGAAAAAAATTTTCATTTTTATTTTTAACTCAATTATTCATTTATTTATATTTAGATACTTGTTTTTTTATTATAAAGGAATTTTATACTTTATTTTTAAACATATGATGATACAAGAAATTTTGTGTAACAAATAATTACAAAACACAAACAAAGATACAAAGTTTTTCAAGTACTACCCATGTATAAGGCACATCCTTATTTTTCCCTCAAAAATTTGGGCAAAAAGTACATATTATACACGGCAAAATGCACTGCCTTCTGACATAAAATGCAGGCCTGCAAGAAGTAATTACAATGCAGAATGATAAAGAATTCAGTGCTGTTCGAACCTTCATTCATGCTCACTTATGATGACTCCGTGCTCTATTCGTACATGCAGGTGGTTTGTGCTTCCCCTTTGCTGTGCCCCCATTGCTTCTGGCATCCTCTCTTTCCATGCTCCCTTTCCTTATAGAGAACTTGTCCCTCTTCTCTAGACTTTGGCAATTAAGAGCTTATTCATTTTCAGAGAGCAATTGTATATGATAAATAAATGCAAGAGAGTGCACTTGAATGCATGAAGGGGCTTTGCGGTTCATAATTCACCTTATGTCTTCTCTTCCATGAAGTTCTCTATAATGTCTAAATAATGACATTCTTCTCCCATCAACACAAATAGTAATTTTTCCATATAACATAAAATCTGCATGTGTCCTGCTTTGTACAACTGCAAACATTTGTGCATTATTTTCTACTTGATAGTAGGCTACTTGAGAACCAGTTCTGACTTACCCATCGCAATAATTTTCTAGTACTAAAGAGTGCTTGAGTTGCCACCTAAAAGCTATTTATTAAATGAGTACATAACTCAATACTGCTGGTAAGTCAGCAAATCATATCCGTATAAGAAGTTATTTTCAAAATCTATTTTCTGAGCAAACATGACCCATCAATCAATTTTAAATTGTGGCTAAAACCAGTCTGTTATACTGATTTTTTTCCAGCCAATTCTTTTGGAATTAATTAGAATAAGAATTTGTAAACTGTTATAAATTAGCTTATGCTAATTCTTCAGATTCTCACAAAGTAAAATGTGTGATGCATAAAATGTCTACCTCCCATACCACTTAATTTTTTTCATATTTATCTATCGCTTACATAGAACAGTTTGTGCAGATACTTTTAAATGACAGTTTGTATTATATTTTAACAACACCTGAAAGTTAATTTCAGTACCATAAGGATCATTTGAGAAGAGAAAATATTTTCTTTTGTGACATATCATGTTGCAATAACAACCTCCAAAATCAGTGGATTCAAAATGCAGTTTATTTCTTGCTCATACCATGTGTCCATCAGAGATGGAGAAGGTACACTCAGAGACCTATGCTGAGGGAGGCCAAATTTCTACATGTGCTTCATAGATCATTGTGGCAGTGCAAGGGAATCTGAAAAATTGTCCAATGATCCTTACATTTAGAAATAATGTACAGCACTTCTCCTCACATATTTTTGGCCAATAAGTTATATGTTCACACATAACTTCAGCATTGGTGAGGAAGTGCAATATTACCATGTATATAAAAAGAGGACATTAATAGTTATTAAAAAACAGTAAAAGTAATCCAGTAATGGATTACTTAACATTCATTTATTCTGATTTCTTTTACTGTTTTACTGATAAATGTAGAGACCACATAGGGGCTTTTAACTGCCACAATGGAATGTTATCACATTTTAGGGTGGGTAAGGAAGTTAACTGTAGAGGTATAACCCTGTAAGGACTTCCATTGTAGCTATGATTTAAAATATGCATTTTTATGTTTTATTTATGCCTGGAATTCTCTACAAAGACAAATATGAAGGAGAGATTTAAGAAAAATGTGATCTTGTAGCATCACTAAGTATTATCTTATTAAGACATGTATGAAGATCAAAAGGCCTCATATGACTACAAAATCAGATTGATGAAATATTAGATAACTTTGTACTATTTGGAACAAAAATATTTATTGTATGCCCTTCTAGGAGAGGCTGTTGATTGCTGATTCCAATAACCATTTACCCTTTTCTCCTCACTGACAAAATCCTTAGTATTATTGAATCATGTGAGGAAGAGATGGGGGCTTCTCAGTCACCCTTCCAGCTATGTTTGGTCATTTGATTAGGATTCAGCCAACAATCTACAATCAGAAATGCTATGTGGTATTTCTGGAATACTTTCCAAAAGGGAGAGGGCACACTCTTATTGATAGGGGACTCAAGACTTGTAAAATTTTAGCTTAAGGTAAAAAGTTGTAAGTCTAGCAATTCACGTGTATGTTAAAGCTTTTGTTTCAGAAACTACAGGTAAGGCCCGTCCTGGGTCCTGGGAAAACAGCCGACCTCCTGGGGCCCTGCTAGAGACTGCCGCATGGGGACAAGTTGGAAGCATGCGGGCCTTTCTGTTGCTGCAAGAGACAGACACCACCCTCCCCTGGGAACAGTGAACTGCCCAACACAGGAATGTTCCAGCTTCTGAATATCAAAGCCCTCACCGCACCTTGTTTATTCCTGCCTTTATAAAAACCTTGGCCTAGAAAGAGAAGGCAAGATGGTGTGTTAGGGTATGAACCCACCATCTTCTCAGATTGCTGGCCATCTGAATAAAGCAGCCATAAAGATTCAATTGCTGTCATTGCTCATTGGATTTGGTAGTGACAGGCAGCCCAAATGCCAGTGTCTTTTCAGGTTTCATCATCACTGCCCTTCCTGGTTTTTTTTGCTGCCTAGATGATGGATGTGATTGATGGTTGGAATTCGGGAAATACTCACTGAGCCTTGAATAAATACATAGGGATTTTTCTGCTAATTGACCCATAGCCTGAAGGTGTCATAAAACAGATAGTCAGGATACCAGAAAAAGGAAGAAACATTAGCATTTCAGAAATATATCAGCCATTTTAGAGATTTTGTGCCTATTCTATCTTAATTCAACCTATGGATTTAGGACTCAGCAGTCAGTCTATGCCATCTCGAAATCACAAACTAAGGCTTTGTATGAACTAGCCAGTCCCTTTTCCTTGAGAAATTTTGTGGGTTTTGCCTTTGTAAGTTCTACCCTTCGGCTTTTGTTCTGAAAGACAGTCTTCACAGAGGTATATGAAGTAAACCCTCAGTTTTTTTAAACTAATGGTTCTTAATTATTCTTTGGGGATTGATCTACAAGAGACTGACTGCTTTATGTTGGGTCATGTTCTTCTTGACTCGTGTTGGATCATGAGTCCTTCACTCAATGTCTCAGCAACTTTATGTTTCTTTTATCACAGGGAGAGTTGAGAAAACCAAGACAGTTCAGTATTGTAAGTGTAAATGGAAGAGACAATATGAGAAAGAATAATATATTTAGACTATGGTAGACATGCTTCTTAAGCTGTTCTTCATGCTGAATTTATAATTATTTTAAATGAGTACTTCTAAGGTTTCCTTTCTTGCCACAGTTAAATCATAAATATTTTCATGCTTGTGAATTCCATTTTGATTTGGCATAAAAAGAAAAGTACCTTTACCAATAACTTTACTATCTATGGTTCCAATAACTTTGTAATTTTGGATCTAGTTAAACACACTCCAAAACATTATATAAAGAAAAAGAAGACATGTGACAGAAAAAAATCTATGAGACAGCATTCTTATATCACATCCTAAATTGTGAAAGTAGACTCAATTTTGCTGTTCATTAAACTGTGTCAATTTTTTGTTACTTATGCTCCTAGATACCTACAGCATTACTTTGAGGTTTGACTCTAGTATAATAAGTGATGCTATATGCATACATTATTCAAAATGAAAAGGAAAGAAAATCCTTTGAGACAACTCAGGCAAAATCTACATCACAAAGCAACCATTTATTCAAGAAGATACAAGGGACAGAAAATTAAATTTCTAGAAATGTTTACTGTAAAGTTTGGCAATAATAGTTGATATCTACAAATAAGTTAATATGGGATATCTAAAATATAGTATAATATGGTATGGTATGGTATTAAAGTTCAATTCATTAATCCATGCTTAATTATTTACTAAAGCCAAATGGGAAAGCAAGGCTTTCAATGCCCTCATTTAGCATAACATGTAAGTTCAATTAAACAAATGTAGTGAGACCAAATAGTATCTTCTTTAGCAACTTTTCTCACAGACCAATAGAGAAATCAAACATCTTGTAATATATGTAATCTTTATAATTTGATTAAAATATTGCCTTGGATACAACTCACTTTTCAAAATTAAAATATACCTCTTTTAATTTTTACAAGATTGGCTCAAGCATTTAATGATTTCAGATGACTTTAACATTTGAAAGTTCAATATTATTAAAAATGTCCCATTTTTTACCTGTTGAGCCTTTTTTACATCTAAAAGTAGCACACAGACAGAGACAAACAAGGTGTAAAATAAATTAACAGCATTAGCAGTAAAGGTCAATATATGTCTATTAAATTAATAGAAATCTGCATCATTTTCTTTTATCCTGGTATTTTTTAATTGTCATATCACTGCATTTTATTTTGGTTCACCATCAGTAGTGTTCTATAGTTTAGAGATATAAAGCAATCCGAGTTTTAAAAACTCTGCTTCTATATTTAGAATTTAAGGATTCTAAACTATAAACACTGACTTCACAAATTAGATGGAAGAAGTTTAAATATTAATGCTGTCAGGTGCATTTTTTATCAAATTACCATGCACATGAACCTAATAATAAGTAAGCAGATATATTTGGATAAAATTCTGTGAATAATATAATAATTTTGAATAGGTTAAAATCAACATGTACATTTATGGTAAATTTATTTTGTACAAACTATACTGTATTCCCTCTAATAATTAACTATTTATAAAATACAAATATTTACCAGTGGTTCATATGGTTAACTAATTTCCCTGGTTCAGTTAATTGTTACAGTAAAGACACAAATGTTGAGAATTACACCAAAATTACACTTTAATAAATGAAACAAGAATTATTTAGAATTCTACTGCACTGAAATCTACATGAGCAGAAATTGTTCTTCCCTTTTCTCTACCATTCATGAAAAAGAATTATAATCAGAACAAATTACAGTTTAAGAAGTATGTCTTCTCATATTGCCACTCAAAACATATGTGTTAGAAAGAAGAGAAAGCAGATTCCCAGACCCTCTTCTGGACAATCTTAGCCAATTGGTGTCAAATGGAACCCAGAAATTTATTTTTAAAAATAAATATCCTTAAATAGTATTACCTTAGAAAGTTGAGAAAAAACACAATAGCCTAGGAAGGAGGTTTTTGGAAACCCCATAGTCTACCTGACACAGAGTTCCAAAGACTAGCTGCCCTTATGCATTTCCCTTACCCCAAAGGCCTCCTCTGTGCTTCTGCCAATCACACCTCATAAGTGCCTTGCCCACTCCTGCCTGAGGAAAAATCTAAGGGTAAGTGAACAAGTTTGCTTTATCGAACCAAGGTTTTCATTATCATTTCGCGATTCTTTAAACCAATATGCAAAGAAAAAAGAAACAAAAAGGAGGAGGAGGGAGAAGCAACAACATATACATATGATGTTATGCCATATGTTGTTTTATCATCTGTATGTTAAAGCATTTAAATATTTTATTATTCATATCAACAGTTTCTATTGGATATTATTCTTTAATAGCTATACTAACAAACATTTAAAACAAGAAATATATGGTAACTTGTGAAAGTAGAAAAATGGAATCGATAACAAAACAGGCCAGTAATAAGAGTAAGCAAAAACTTTTTGCACTTGTTAGCACACATATGCCCATGCACACCCATACATACCCAACTATAATATTTTTTTATATCCTGACACTTGAAAACTAGCATCAGGTTCTCTCTTTTTGTTTTAACCTAATATTTCTAATGCTTTCCTATTTCAAGTGTAATCTGTACCAATGTTATATAATAAAAGTGTTCACCATATAGATGAATCATAGTAAAATGTAATGTATGGATTGTGCACAACACATGACAGACTTTCAGATGTACCCATATTACATATTACTGTAAAGTTATAGTTAGGTAAATATATAAGGAAGTGTTCCTCTCCAGAGAGTAATTTAAAGTTATAACCAGGCACTGACTTCTCATTTAAATTTCATAAATTATGAGGGGAAAATGACTCCAATGCTTCTTATATTTTTATAAATCTAATATGAATCATTGGGGCAATTCATTTTGATGATAATTGATTGTAGCTATTACACAACCCCAAGGGTAAGACATTTCAACACAGAGATCCAAAGGTTAAGCCAATGTCATAAACATTTTTTACATTGTACATGTACTATCGAGATAAAATAGCATTCCAGATTTTGTTGACAAGCAACTATCAAAGTCTGGATCTTCAGTGATTTAAAGACTGGAAGATATCAAAAGCTAAATATTAGACATATTTGTAATATCCAGGTCTCAACATAAGAATTCATTTGAGGATCTGGTTTCTAAAGTGAAATAAAAGAGTTCATAGCATAAATATTACTTAAGGTATCATTTGATATTTTCACTCATAGTCCATCTTTTTCCTCAACATGTAAAACAGTAGAGATTTTAATAAATTCATAAATAACAGAGAAGTTACTTTTCCTATGAATAATATCCATAAATAATTTTCAAGTATTTCATTGTTTTTCACCTCAAATATTTTTTTATCATTGTTAATTTTAAGACAGGCTTCTGTACATTGAATGCACAGTAGGAGTTGGTCATAATGACCTAACTAAAAGCTCATTTTCTGTATAAATCAATGTTTCAGGTTTGATATTTAACAGATAAAGTAAAACTGGTAGTTAAAAAGGCTATTAATTATAAATTTTTAAATATTGAAAGAACACTGAGTCTCAGTGAACAGAAAGACAAGATTTACAAATTTGACTGGAATTGCCTTAACTTTGTACAGATCAAACATTTCAAGGAAAATTGATTTACCATCATCATTTATTCATTTTATCTGAGAATGCTTCTAAGTTTATAGGCTTATAAATAAATATAATTTCTTCTCAAAACAGTTCATGTTGAAGAGATGAAAAATTATGTGTTTCTCTTAAAAGTGAAAAATGTTAATTGCAGTGAATTTATACCAAGATAATAACTTAAGTCCTCAGTAGTTTGGAAGGGATTTTGACATTCACAGTGATTTTTTTCCATTGTGGGCTTTTCAATTCTATAACTTCCCAAAGAAAAAACAAATAAATAATAATATTGGGTGATAACAAAAAGCAGTATGTTAAATTAAAAATTGTAAATTTAAGAAATTACAAAGATTTTCATTATAAATATTACACTGATGTTAATTTATATAATTTACCTATTTCCACAAAGAGCGTACTGCTATTATGTGAACATGACAAGTAGTGTCTAATCTTCTGTGTATTCTTTAGTTCCAAACATTATTTCTAGTAAAAGGCTAAATAAATCAAGAAAGCATGTTTTCAGTTAAATATGTTTTAATTTCATTTTTACTTTTCAATCACATTTTGTGTTTAAATATTAGGTAGCATAATTTCTTATGCTTCTGAGACTTTATCTTGAAGTGAAAAGCCACTGCAATGCAATTACAGCTCTGAGCCCGTTAGCAGCCATAGTCCTTTACTATCATTGCAGTAGGGCATTATCTTAGTAAATACTGATGAATACATTTTATTATAAGTTTCATCTCTTTTGACAAAAACAGAAAGAAATACAATCAAATGCAACAGAACATATCTTAATACTCGTTAGCAAAAAATAGGGAAAGAGATTTTCTTATTTCTCTAAATCTGAACCCCTTTTACTGTTTGAGATAAGAATTTGTTTTTTTCAATTTATAACTGAATCCTTATTAAGCATCAATCATACCCTCCTGCAGACTACAGTAATTTTCTCAAGGTGATGACAGTTACAACCTTAAGATCACCAGGGCATACTTTTGAAGATCAATATGAGCAAGTTTTCAACATAAGAATAAATTTTTTATCCCAAAAAATATGACTAAGAGTACATAAAACAGCCTAAAGAAAAGGAATGAACATGGATCAGATAAAAATGATACAATACTTATACAAAATAAGATTATATCACCCCATAATGTGCTGAGAAAAAATGCACGGAGAGACAGACAAATCTGGTTGAAGATATCAGTGTAGGGGTGGAAAATCTTTCCTCCCTCCTTCTAGGCTCTTTCCACTGGTCAAATAATTAAATTAACATGAGAGATTAACAAGAGAAAATAACAAATTTAATTACATATATATGCACAGGAACCCCACATCGTGAGAGAGTCAGAGACTCCACATACATGAGAGGTTCAGAGACAGAAAGGTAAAATGAGGTTTATGTGAACTCTTGAGTTGAGGATGGGATCAGAAGCCTGGGGTTTCAGAGGAGAGAAGGGCAGTTTGCAGAGTGATAAGAAGAGCAAATGTTTAGTAATTAAAAGTTGCTCTGCCCTACAGATAAGTCATAATAAGGTATCTCTGGTGATAACTTTTATTGTGAGCAATGTTCCTAATTTAAATTCTATAAAAGAAGTAAAAGTTTATCTTGCACCTGCAGAGTCTCAGTTGCCTTCAGCTCAAAAAATCCACATGCCAAAGTGACACATCTTGGGGAGGCCTGTTCAGAACCCCTTTACTGGGGAGAAGGAATTCCTCCACTACGCTTCTTCAGTTCTTGAGTTCTTGCAGCTGGACTGGTAATAAAATTGGTACAGGGCAGAGTAACACGAGAAAATCCCAAGTTTTATTATGTTTACACAGGAGAATTAAAAGAACAATTCTCTGTGAAAGAAGTGGAGCAGGCCTCTTATATTTCCTTTATGTAAAGAAACAATAAATTCATGGGGCTTTGACAAAACAAAGGAACGTAGGTTGGGGATATACGTACTTAACACGGATTTTAAGTAGAATGGATGCCTAGGGAAGGAATTTAGTAAAATCAACAAGGCTGTGTTTATATGGGCTTCTCACCTCTGGATTCTCTGTCTCTGGTGATAAGGCTGTCTCTTCATCAGTCTGATTTCTAGTTAGCCCTTTTATAGCAGGGAGGGCACCTTTCACATGAAGATTTATTTCTTGCATTTAGGGAGACAGAGGAGATTCAGAGAGTTCCTTCTGTTCCTGCTGCTTCTCAAGTGGTTATAATTCTAAATAACCATATGCTATTGTGGGATATTTTGGGGCTACCTGCCCTGGGCCACAAGAAAGACTTTATGAAAACTAGTTGAAAAGGTAGACTTACAAAAATATAAGCAATTTAAAATTGCATGCTAGAAAATATTTCCTAAGTGCTAATAAAGAGCAAATAATTTTGGGGGAAAAAAGTTGAATGTACCCTGATGAAATATAGAGACAAGATATAGACAAGAATAGAGATAAGATATTTCCTTCACCAAAGATGACACTTGTATGCATTTGCATAAGTAATTATATAGAAATGTTTTCAGCACCAGACTCAGAAATTCCGTTTTCAATTTCTTCTGCAAATTGATAAATAATACACTTTTAGCAGTTGCAGTGTATAAAAAAACCTTTAGTGAGGTTTTTAACTCATCCTATGTGTTACGTACTTTTGAAGGTCTGAATCTTCCAGGCTACTTGAGATTCCTTTCATGCATGAAAGGATTGACACTCTAAGGGGAATCGAATGACCTGATTGTGTTCAGCTTTTCTTTAGAGATTTACACTACAAGATGGATTATTTTTTCAAGAGGATATAAAAAGGGAAGTAAAAAAGAAAATTCTCCTGACTAGAGTCACCTAATTTCCACTAAAGGTTTTTTGTATATGCTGCAACTGCTAAGCAGGGTGACCATGACCAGAGTGGAGAGGGGAGGGAATTTTAGGGGAAAAGGGTGAAAGGCTTGCAGGAGCAATAATAGAAGACACATGGACAATAACAGGGAGGGTGGAGGCGGGAGGGAGGTGGGGAGGGCTGGGGGATTGGGCTGGGGTGGGGGGGAAAGGCAGAAAACTGTACTTGAACAATTAAAAAATGTGAAAAAAATTAAAAAAAATAAATATGGCCCTTCCTGGTGCGGTTCAGTGGATTGACTTACAGTGTACCAACTGAAAGGCTGCTGGTTTGATTCCCAGTCAGGGCACATGCCTGGGTTGCAGGCCAGGTCCCTCGCTGGGGGCGTGCAAGAGGCAACCAATCATGTATCTCTCACACACTGATGTTTTTTTCTTTCTTTCTCTCTCCCTCTATTTATCCCTCTCTTCTCCTCTATCTAAAGTAAATAAATAAAATTATTAAAAATAAATAAATAAATAAATAAAAATGAATACCACCCAAAAAGGTATGTAACTCTCATTGTCTGCCTCCCTAAAATCCATTAATTTCCTGAACATGAAAGGACTGTGATTTATTGTGCTCTTTATTATTAAGTGTAAAATGTTTCTTTCACTCTTATAAATCATGGGTCTACAAGGAGCATACTTGCTAAGTCATTCAATTTTAATAAATCAGTCATATCACTAATTGCTGTTCATTTGGGTTTATAAAAGAAATATCTAAAACCCAACTAGGTGTTTAACTCACATGTATTTTTGTCCTAAAGGTACCCATGCCCATTTAGCAGTGCCCTGTAGGGTACAATAAAAAGACAGCATTTTCTTAGGGAGCTATATGAGGAACAATTTATACATATAGACAGAAAGCACAAACATTGGTATTAGATTTAGATCACAAATGTGACCCACTTTCAAGGAAGAAAAATATAATTTTAGAAGATAAGTGAATTGACTAAAGTATATAATAAGAGGAAAAACATAGTATAGTAATCATTGACTTATGTTCTAAAAGTTACTAGTTGTCAATAGCACTGACATGGAGAAACAACAAATAGGAAAATTTAAAGTGAATCAGAAGGGCTTGCCCTCCATGTTAAAAGGTTAATTAGAATTATTGAAAGATAAATGAGTTGTATTCTTTGTACAATGCTGACCTCACAGCCTCAAAGTCTCTATAATAACGTCAAAGTTTAGAAAAACACTGGACTCTAGAAACAACGAAAGTGACTGAGACATTATCCCCATCTTACAGAATTATATAATACACATGACAAGTGGGCAAACAACTAACCAATGAAAAAAGGATGGCAAAAGATTTTCAACAAAAGCCCATTGGAGGAAATTGCATTTAAGATAGGCCTGAAAGAATGCTAAGATAATGAATAGGCTGCGTGTAAGGTAAAGAAAGGGTGTATTCTATCAGAAAGGAAAAACTGTATAACACTATATAAAGATGTATAAAACTGTATAAGCTATATAAAGCACTTTAAGGCAAGGAAATAAGTAAGCATAATGTTCGAGAAAGAAAAAGAAGTACAACTTGGATCATGTATAGGATAAGAAGGATACATAGTGGGGAATAAGAAGGAGTGTCAGGGACACATTGTGCAGGTTTTGGATGTCAGAGTGAGGGGCTTGGTGTTTGAACAAGAAATGAATAACAAGAGCAACCATTCAGGCAGATCAAACACAAGTGGTTGGAGAAGGGACTTTTCTCATGAAAGACATTATAATTATATTTATAAACAAAGAATTAGAGATGGGAGTAGAAAAAATTTTTAAATAAAATCAAAAAGTATGAAGGACTAACAGAGTACAGCCAATAAATATGGCCAACATGTAGGACAAGGATCTGAAAAGGGAAGTGTTCTTTCTTTCATTTCACATATCCCCTAGGATCTCTCAGAGAAGGGTGGAGGTAGTGGGAGAGAATTATTCATAGTAATAGAGTATTGGGACTGATGTGAGGTAGGGATTAAAAGACACAATGACATCAAGTAAGCCGTCATCCACTATGCACTTGCATAAAATGCAATATCCACTATGCTTTGATGGCACATAGTCAAGTTAGCAACTGAAGACTATCTGAGCCCCAGCTGCAAATGTTAGAGAAGACCTCAAATGTCATGCCCTGATGATGATAAATTTGATAGCAGTTACTGAAGAATAACACCATCCTCTCTGATAATCCACTAGTCCCCACTTCCTCATAAACTGCTGTCTTTGGGAAGACAGGTTGGGTTTATTCTTTTGAACTTTTGTCAATAAACTGTAAGGTTTACCAATAAAAGTGCCTTGGGAGGGGATTGTTAGCCAAAAATAAGGGAGCAGATTATCTCAGTGGTGTAGAAAGCTGCTCGAGATTATGATCTGAAAAAAACTATGAAACACACCAGGAACCAAAATTTTCTTATCAGTATCCTGTGATCTTCCATTTCTTCAATAGGGGCACTATTAGACAACAGACATAGGGAGAATGACTTTAGAAATGGCTAAAATAAAAAAAAAATAAAGACTTTAATTCTTGAGTTCCTTTTTGTAAGCCTAAGAAGGTGAATTTCAAAATGAACAATATGTTCCTGCTTGGCCCTGTGTGACAGGCCAACCCGTGGGTGTGATTGAAAGGAAGTTGTCTAGGGGGATGGGAAATGTGTTTGTTGAGGAAAGAGGGGGAAACTGGTGGCAGAGCACTCTGAGCTCAAGTCTGTGGTTAATAAAATTATTTCGAATCCCCGTTATAGCACATTTAACTTAAAATAGCTAACAATGTAAAACTTATTTCAAAACTAATCCTCAAAATACATGTAATAGTATGAGTATGCAATAATTTGACAAATAAAAACTGTTTATCTCAAAGGAAACATATACTTGATTATTAAGATAATAGCAAGAATACAGATAAAGTTCTTTAAGTGAAAAAACATTCATAACAACATTTATATCTTTCTTTGTGATATATTTCAATGACGAAAGCAAAAGAAATTACACTTTTGTTATCACTATGTTTAAAAAATGCTAGGATAAATAAGAATTTTTTAAAACAAGATTCTTCTGTGAAATACCTTTCAAAACATAACAATTTCTCTTTCTCTAAACATCTAACCAAAAAGAACTTCAATTTTTTAGATTTTTTATTTTTTTCTTCTAAAAATAGTGTTTTGCTACTGGACTAGTGAAGACATAGTATTAAACCAACAAATTGTGGCAAGGGGGGACCTCATAACAGAAAAAAATGCTCCAGTATAAATCTGGTAAACTAGAAGCCAAGTTCTACTATTATGCAGTACAATGACCTTGGATAGATGGCATTGAATTAGATTCTCTAGGTCTGAGTTTCCTCATCAGTGACTAGAAGAGAGGAGATGATCATGAGCTTCATGGTCGATTTAATGTACAATGATTTCATGATATCACCAGCTTTCACACCTGGTCCTATTTGTATAACTAGCAGTATCCATGGATATATTGTAATCCTAAAGAGAACTCTGCTGATTGCCTTCCTAATAGGCATTGCTTCTTTTCTTCTTCACGAATGATCCCACTTTTTGTGGGTGTACTATTGCCTTTATGAAAGGCTAGTTTATCCGCAGGCATGGTATACAGTTCTGGACAGTGAGATGCAAGGGGACCTCTTCTATGTAGCTATGGGGTAGAGTTTGCCTCCTGGAAAAATACAAGGTCTGGCACAAATAATGCCCCTTTTTTATTACAGAATCTTGTATTACAAAATCATAAGTATGTAATTCTGTAGTGTAATTCTGTAGCATAACAATATTGCATTCAAGCACACCACATGCCATTTTAGGTGAAACGTTCAAATTAAAACTATAAATTGTTACACCCTTATTATTATCCTACCAACCACACTCAAGCAGGAGTTACTTCTTCTGGACCCTGTAGAAACACAAGGATGGATGTCATTTATTTTCTTATAGGTATAACTTTTGGGTGTTTATTATTGCACATACCTAAAAGAAAGTCAGCAGACTGGGATAGCTGAGCAAAAATGAATTCCTTATAATTTTGATGGGGAATTAAATAACTATTCACATAACTTTCTGCCACCTCATTTCAGGTAATATGAATATTGAATTTTCTTATTTTTAAAACACTTGTACTTGTGTGTTCTGTTATTTGTGGCTCAAAAAAATCCTAAGTGACAAAAAACCCCACAAATCTTTATCTATTCACTTGGGAGGAACAAATCTTAGACTATCTATTCACTTTTAAGTCCTTCCAGTGCTTAGTATATATTGTGTTGTAAAAGCCACATAAATGTTTATTTTTTAATATCCTACTTTCTGCATGCATTTCATAAAGACATATCTTCTATCATGAGTTAAATATTTCCATGATTTTATGCTCTCAAAGAAAGCCTAAACCAGCAATGAACAAGTAGAATTAGAAACTAAAAATACAATACCATTTATAATACCACACACACAAAAATGAAGTTCTTAGGTATAAATCTGACAAAGTGAGTACAAGATCTATATGAGGAAAACTAAAAAAGCTCTGCTGAAAGATATCAAAGAACTAAATAAGTAGAGAGAAATTCCATGTTCATGATAAGGAGAGTCAGCATTGCCAAGATATCAGTTCTTCTAAACTTAATCTGTAGATTCATTACAACTCCAAACCAAATCCCAGCTACTTATTTTGTGTATATTAACAAAGTGATTCTAAAGTTTACGTGGAGAGGCAAAGTATCCAGAATGGCCAACACAATATTGAAGGGGAAGAACAAAGTCAGAGCAGTGCATTTACCTGACTTCAAGACCTACTATGAAGCTACAGTATTCAAGACAATGTGGTACTGATGATATGAGAATAGACAAATAGATCAATGAAACAGAATAGAGAAACCAGAAATAGGTTCATGTACATGTAATCAATTGACCCTTAACATAAGAGCAAGGATAGTACAGTGGAGCAAAGATAGTATTTTCAACAGACGGTTCTGAAAAAAATGGACATCCTCATGCAAAAAATTAATCTAGGCATAGATTGTATACCTTTCACAAAATTAAGACAAAATGGATGCATGTAAAACACAAAACTAACACAAATATGGAAGAAGAAGAACCAACTCCTATTAAAATAGCCTGGAAAACAGCAGCAGCACGGAAGTCTTTACCAGTGTCCATTACAATACACAAAGGGAGTTTGGATTTGCTTAAGTGTAACATGTCTCCAGTTGTGAAAATTGAACAAGTGTTTCCTCTACAGAATGCTACAGGAGATGGGAAATTTATAGATCAGTTTGTTTATTCAAAGAAGAGAATTGGTAACAAAACAGAAATAAAGTGTCAGGGGACAAGATAGACTTATAATTTCTGCACCAAACTAGAGAAATGAAAAGGCACCTCAGAATATATCATCTCCTGAAGCAACATCTGGTTCTGCAGGCAAGACCCTCCACCAGAGGTAAGATAACAACTCACTTTAATGCAGTGCTCTGGAACTGAACCGGCAATGTCTCCAAGGCTCAGTAGAAAAGAAGCAACAGAGAAGATCAATTAGAACTCATTCTGAATCCGAGAAATCCACTGAAGTTGTGCCAAAGAACAAGATAAAAAAGGAGCAGGTTGAAACAGTCCTCGGGCTACATTGACGGGTTGGCAGACCTGGGAGTTCAGGGCTCTGTCAGATTCAGTGACAGCTCTGTCGTCTCCGCAGCAATTGAGGAAACTGTGGACTGAGATTCCTGAAGTTTCATCCCAGAAACTCCAGACTTGTAGTCTCCATTCGAGATTTCTTTGTTGGCAACTGGATAGACAGTTTCTTTGTTTCCAATTCTGATTTTGCCAATCTTCATTATTGGCATTTTCCTGCCTATTCTTTTCTTTGAGACTGAACAATTGCTTTAACATTCAAAAGATTTTTTTGGTCTGAGCTAGGTACATACATCTTAAATCATGGGCCCAGCCTAAAAAGCACAGTTTACCTTACACTGATCAATTTCAGCATGGACTGTTTTTGTTTTTGTTTTTAAATAAAGCATCATCAGTAATGTACATCCCCAGGGTTTTGTCAAACAGCACAAAATGTGTATGTTACAACCATTAAGAGCTCTTATTATTATTATTTTCGTTAGTGCCATTATACAGAGAACAGCATGGCAGCTGTCTTGGGCAGTCTGTTGTTTTTCTAGCATTTTCAGAAACTCATCGGAATTGGCGGTACCTGTGTTTCCCTTCAAAAGCCTCTCAGTACAGCACTCCTGTTCCTCTGTTAGAACTTCTTGTTAATCAAGTGATTCTTTAGGGCAAGGAAATACTTTGTGGTGGTGTTCTGGGTTCATACACCAGCAATGAAGGAGATAGATTTGTGTACTTGTGTTTTTTAATCAGCATCAACATAGGCAGTCACACTCACTTACAGATGTCAGGAAACATTCAGTTGAAAACTTGTAGACTGGGATGTGATAATGAGGTTCCAGTAATCTGAACAGTCTAAAGAGACCCACATCTTCCACCACAGAACATGGCTATATACCAAGTGCTGCTCTCACTCGGCCTTTTGCAAATCTACATGGCCCCAGGAGACTTATTTATCCATGGTCTCTTCTGTACTGTACACTTACACCATAGTTTGCTGGGGTGATGTAGATGTCTGTTTGTTGTATGGAAATCTTGGGGGGAAATCCAAAACATAAACTGTGGGTTGAAATATTAACTGTCTCCTTGGTTCCTTGGTATTCACCGTGCCTGATCTACACATTTCATTATGGCTGTTTCTGTGTAGCCTATACTGCACTAGCCCAAGAGATTGTTGCTTTCTAACTTTTTGCGCTATTGTTTTGGCTAGATTTGTATTACATGCAGTTTTTTAAAAAATCCACAATATAAAAACCTCCCAAAACTATAAAACTCTTAGAAGATAGTATAAGAGCAAGTCTAGATGAACTTAGATATGGAAATGAAATGTAGATACAACAGCAAAGTCATGATTCATGAAAGAAATAACAATAAGCTGGACTTGATTACCATAAAATAAACACACTTTGCAAAAAACATTGCCAGGAGAATTAGATGGTAAGTGACAGGCTTGGAGAAAATTTTTGCAAAAGACATATCTGATAAAGTTCTGTTATCCAAAATATACAAAGAACTCTTATAACTCAATAATAAGAAAACAAAAGCAAAAACAAAAAAAAATCCCCACTAAAAATGGGCCAAGCATGTGAATGGCCACCTCACCCACAATGATATGCAAATAGCAAGTAAGCATATTAAAAATGTTTCATACCATATGGCATTACATAAATGCAAATTAAAACAACTGTGAGACTCCACCACACACTTATTAGAATGCCCCAAATCTCAAACACTGAAAACACTAAATGCTGACAAGGATGGGGAATGTCAGAAAATCTCATATGTTGCTAGTAGGAATGCAAAATGTTATAACCACTTTGAAAAACAGTTTGGTAGTTTCTCACAAAACTAAATATACTTTTATTATATGATCAAGCAATCATGCTTCTTGGTATTTACCCAAATGAGTTGAAAACTTATGTTGATATAAAAACCTGCCTGAGGATGTCTATAACAACTTTAATCATAATTACCCAAACTTCAAGGTAACCAAGATGCCCTTTCATCAGGTGACTAGATAAATAAACTGGTACATTCAGACAATGGAATATTATTCAGTGGTCAAAGAAATTAACTGCAAAGCCATGGAAAGCCATGGAGGAACAATAAATGCATATTACTAAGTAAAAGAAGCCAATCTGAAAAGGACTTAGGGTGATAATGATGTATCATTGTAGGTTCATCAGTTGTAATTAATGTACCAGTGTGTGCTACAGGATGCAGATTGTGGGGGTGACTGTGGATATGTTAGGATGGAAGTTACATGGGAACTCTGTACTTCACGCTCAGTTTTGTTGTGAATCTAAAATTTCCCTGAAAAATAAAGTCTATTTTAAAGGGGGAAATGATAGGAAAATGAGAATATATAAAAGCTATATATTTCTACTGGCAGTATTCTACAACAAGACATATCATTGGCACAGCAGTTCATCCAGCTGCCTTTCCATTTGCCAAAGAAGGCATAAGAAAGGGGAATTTAAATATTAATAAACAAGTATGCTACTGCATTGCACAGTATATTACTGTGGTGCCCCGCTAAGCATCAGCAATAATTACCAGTGGAAGCATCAATTTAAGATTGACATTTTAAAATCTAACTCTTCCTACCATGTAATGTGGCTGATAAATTGGGCTGATAAAATGTTAGGGCATTGGAACTGACTGGCAGAAGTTTGATTATTATTCATTATGTTAACTGCTTATTTACTCATTCATTGAATCTTATACATATGTACATTTTTACCCAAAATATACTAAAATTTGTTAATTTAAATTTCTGGCTACATAATATAATAAACATATCTCAAGTCAAAATATCTGTGAGTATTTTATTTTAAAAAAGCAAAGGAGTTAATCACATATATGATATTTGTAATGAGTTTTATATTCCTCAAAGGAGTGGCTTATTATGTCACCACATTAAACCAAAGGAAAGAAAAAAGAGGATTCAAAATACAGTAACTATACAAAGTAGACTGCATGTGAAAACTCAAATTGAATTATAACTCAAAAGTCCAAATAAAGTGAAATTAGTATTACTATAGAAATCTCCACACATGTAATGTAGTTAAAAATAAAAGTGCGAAAACTGTTATTTTTATTTTCATTACTAAATTATAAAGTGATTTTTAAATATCTATATGCATAAAACTTTCTTTATTAAATTCACAGAGTTTTGATAATGTTAATAAAGCACTCAGACTTCATTCTTCTGTTTAACACCCGGGCCTTTCAACAGAATGGTTTCCTTATTATTTAACATTTGGGTTACATACATACATACATACACATATGTACACATACATACATGCCTACATCTACATATGTTTATATGCATATGTATCAATTCCATATATACATTAAGCATTCACAATACTCAAGCAATTGAAATAAGAGTTTGACACTAAAATTGGGAACAAGCTGACAGTAACCAGAAGGGAGAGGGGAGGGGATAATGGGGAAAGGGTGAAGGGTTTACAGGAACAAATGTAAAAGAAACATGAACAATAACAAGGGGAGATGGAAACAAGGGAAGGAGGTGGGGAAGGCTAGGGTGGTGTGGAGAGGGGCAAAGGCAGAAAACTACTTGAACAACAATAAAAATCAAAGGTATTTAATAAAAAAAAGGAGTCTGAAAATCAAAATACTCAGTCAGTTTTTTAGTAGTAGAAGGAAATAGCTACTCATTAGCTTTCTTTGTAGTTCAACACAAACATATTTAAAGCTTAACATTTAGGTCATATTAGCATATTAAATGCAAAATACAAAAATATATAAGAAAGTATTGCTAGCAATTCAAATTCTGACATTTGATCAAAATAAGTTGAAAAGAATCACTATTGAAATCTTATTTCAAAGTTTAATAATTAAGTGATTTGTAGTAACAAAGCTGCATAAAAAATGACTTTTACCAAAAATGCGAACTGTCCTGCAAAAGGCAGATCATTGAAAAGATCTTTGCCAAAACGTGTTTTCCATTTCTCATAGGGAATGCACATAATTCAAAAAGGAAGTGACATAAGAACATTTTCTTTTCTAAGCATCAATCTTTCAGAAATTCAAACAATAATTACAGAACAAGTTTAGACCTTATTAAAAAATGATGTAAAGGTATGCATATATATATGAAAATAATAAATTGTAAATAGAAAAAATGCAGTGTAATTTCTGCAACTGTAAAATCACAGTTTAATACTGTAAGTAATATCTGTAAGATTTTATGAATAATTAAGAACTCTAACCTTCATTTTTTTTGTTTTTTAATGGCAGTTTACATTCAATATTATTTTGTATTAGTTTCAGATATATGGCATAGTGGTTAAACAATCATATACACTAAAAAGTGTTCTTCATGATATTTCCAGCATTCACCTGGCATCATATATAGGCATTACAATGTTACTTACTGTATTCCCCATGCTGTACTTTCCATCCCCATGACTGTTCTGTAACTACCAATCTGTACTTCTCAATCCCTTCACATTTTTTACCCAGCTCCCCAACCACTTTCCCCTTTGGCAATCATGAGTCTGTTCTCTGTGTCTATCAGTCTGTTTCTGTTTTGTTTGTTCATTATAACCTTTATTTTTATTTGAACCATTTTAAACAATACACTACTATATGGCAATGGAAGGAAATGCAACTCTTACTACTGAGTGCCATGGAGTACAAATATTTCATTAATAATTATCAAAAGGAGTAAGGAATCTCAGAATGAATGTATTACTTGTAACTTTAAAGTTTCATTGTTTATTTCCCTGTTTCTTGAGCAAATTTTCACACATAGAGAGCAAGTATATGGAAAGCTTCTAATAAGAGAAATTTTGCTGTAAAGAAGACAGAATTACTTGGCATATAAAAGACAAGGCAAGATGAAGACATAAAAGGAATTCCCAATTATAGAAGGTGTCACTACATAGACATTGGAACAAAAAGTGAAACTATCTAAATATTAAATAAATATCTGAAAATTTATCTTATTTTGTAGGTAATGGGGGAATTTAAATAGTGGAAATTACTTCTAAGTGGAATAGAGGTATCTTACTTTCCAAGTAAGTCTAGATTCTTAATGGGATGAGATGATTTCTAGTATGAATGTGAAGGAGACAAATGAGTGAGTTTCTTTTTGTTGTTGTTCTATTACAGTTGTCCCAATTTTCCTCTATTGCTCTTCCCTGCCCTGCCCACCTCTCACTCCCACAGTCAATCCCCACTCTGTTGTCCATGTCCAAAATGGGCGATCTTTATCAATCCATACAGATCCAATGAATCCCATGCGCTTTGCAGGGGAAAATAATGACAGAATATACCCATTTCTTCTTTTAGCATTGTTGACCTACACAAAAGAGTGAAGAATAATGGAATTGATAATTACATGGGTAAATATATAAGACTTTTATAAGTAAAAATCTACTAAAGAATTTCAAGCAAAGGCAATTTTAAAAGCAGTATAAAGATTATAAAATATATAAAAACTAATGAGGGTCAACATGCTATAGACTGAATGCTTGTGCTGCTACCAAATACATATTTGAAATCTAATTCCCAATGTGACAGTATCTGAAGATAAGGACTTTGGGGGATGATTAGGTTATAAGGATGGAACCCTAATGAATGGGATTAGTGACCTATAAATGGGGTCCTAGAGAGATCCTTCACCCCTTCTGCCATGTGAGGACCCATAAAAAAGATGGCTGTCTATGGACTAGACAATAAATCTGCCTGTTTCTTGAACTTGGACTTCTTAGCCTCCAGAACTGAGAGAAACACATTTCTTTTGTATATAAGCTGCCTAGTCTATGGTGTTCTGTAATAGCAGCCTGAAGGGACTAAGACAGGAATTGGTACCAAGAAGTGGGGTATTGCTGTAACAAATACCTAAAAATAAGGAAGTGGCTTTGGAATAGGGTAATGAATAGAAGCTGGAAGAGTTTTGAGGTATATGCTAGAAAAGCATATGTTAATGTGAACAGATTGTTAAAGGCAACATGACAGTAGTTCAAAGTATGGAGGAAAAATCAAGCAAATTGAACACAGAAAAAAAATTAGGGAAAGTCAATGGGAAAAAAAACCTCTCTTTCCTTAAACAGAGCAATAAAATGTATTATTCTCTAGCCAGTCTGATTAGGGGAGAAAGAAAAAAGATACAAATTATAAAAGTTATCAATAGAAGAGGTGGCATTACTCTATATTCAATTGATATTTAAATGATAACAATAATATAGTATGGATACCTTATGGCAATAATTTAGACAACATAGATAAAACATAGTACTTGAAACATACAAACTAACTAAACTCATTCAAGACAAATTAGATAAACTGAATATCCTTATATCTATTAAAGAGATTGAATTTGCAGTTAAAAATCCTTCCCGTAAAGAATATCTCAGGCCTAGATGGCTTCACTGGTGACTTCTACAAAATACATAAGGAAGAAACAATACCAATCCTACACAAATAGTCCCAGAAAAATGAAGAGGATGGGGTACTTCCCAAGTCATTCTATGGAGCCAGTATTACCCTGAAAAAAAAAAAAGTGAAATAAATGAATTAAAGGAAAAGAGACACCAGATATACCCCATAAACATAAATGCAAACATGTTTTATAATATTTTAGCAAACCTAATCTCACACTATATATATACATATATATAATACAGCATAATTAAGTGGGATTTGTCTCAGTAATTTGAAGTAATTTTACCACTTGGAAATCAATCATTGTGATTTATTGTGTTAACAAGCTAAAAAGTAAAAGCCATATGAACATCTCAATGGGTGCAGAAAAAATATTTGGCACAATCCAAGTATCTGACACAAAGCATTTTTCACAAAACCTTAGAACATTAGAAGTAAAAGGGAACTTAAACTGAAAAAGGGTATGTACAAAAAATCAAAAGCTAGCGTCATACTTAATGGCTTTTCCCTTAACATCAGTAACTAGAATAAAATGCCCACTCTTATCACTTCTAGTCAACTGTTTCAGTTCTATAAGGCAGGAACAAAATTATTATGATTTGAAAGAAAGACGTAAGAGGCTTTATTAACAGATGTCATGACTATTGATACAGAAAATTTGTCAGACTATAAATAAGGCTACTAGAACTAAAAAGTGAGTTTATAAAGGTTGCATAATACAAGATCAATATACAAATCAATTATATTTCTATATATTAACAAAAATGTGGACATTAAGAATATAATACTACTCACAATAGTATCAAACACATTAAATATTTAGGGGAAAATCTAGAGGTAAAAGATGTGAAAGATCTATATACCAACAGCTATAAAATATTGCTGAGATCAATGAAACAACACATACATAAATGGAGAGATAAATATTTTTCATGGGCCAGGAAGCTCAGTATTGTTAAAATGCTAATGACCTCAAAACTGTTTATATCAATAGATTTCATAGAAACCTTATCACATCCCCAAACCTTTTTTTTTTTTTGGTAGACACTGATGAACTGATTCTAAAATTACTATAGAAATTCAGGGACCTACAAGAATCAAAACAACTTTGTAAAAGAAGAAAGGAGGTGGAAAACTAATAGTCTAATTTGAAGACTTATGGTAAAATGTAATCAGCATAGCATGGAATTGTTATAAGACAGAGAAATTGATGAAACAGAAAAGAGTGTTCAGAAATGAAACCCCCAGAAATATGGGCAACATACACCTGCAAAGTAACAAAGGTTATTCAATGGAGAAATCTCTTTTTCAAAATGAAAATTTGGAACCATTGGATATCCATAGGCAAAAAACAAAATTAAAAACTGAAAACTTTGACTTGACTCTTATATCATCTAAAAATTAAATTTAAACAGATGACAGATCTAACTGTAAAACCTAAGATTATGAAACTTTTAGCAGAATGGAAAAAATAAAACCTTGGCTAGGCAAAGTTTCCTTAGCTACAACACAGACAACAATCCATCAAAGAGCAAATTGATAAATTGGATTCCATCCAATGTAAAAACTCAGCTCTTTGAAAGACTGCTAAGATGATAAAAGACAAGCCATAGATAGTTGGAGAGAAAATTTTACAAATCATATAGCTGATAAAGGACTTCCATCCAACATACACAAAGAACCCTCAAGACTCAACGAGAGCCCTGACTGCTGTGGCTCATTTGGTTGAGTGTCATGCCACAAAGCAAAAGTTTCAATTCCTGGTCAGGGCACATGACTCGCTTGCAAGCTGGTTGGGCACATGTGAGAAGCAACTAATCAATGCTTCTCTCTCACATAGATGTTTCTCTCCCTCTCTTTCTCCCTCCCTCCCCACCCTCTAAAAATTAAAAAAGACACAATGAGATAGATACCAAGCAACACAATTTAAAAATGTGCAAACAATTTGAAGCACTTCACCCAAGGAGAGATATAAATGGCAAAAAAGCATATAAACAGATACTCAACAAAAGTATTAGGGAAATGCAAATTAAATCCATGAGATATCACTAAACACCTATTAGAATAGCTCAAATTAGCATAATGCTCTCCAGATCCATCTAAGTGGTCACAAAGGGTAGGAGCTCCTTCTTTCTTTCTGCTGCATAGTATCCCATCGTATAAATGTACCACAGGTTTTTTTTTTTTTGTCTTAAGTGAATTAAGCCATTTGGTGAAAGACAAATATCATATGATCTCACTTGTAAGTGGAACCTTACAAGTAAGCAACAAAAAACAAAGCAAGCAAAATATAACCAGAGACATTGAAATTAATAACAAACTGACAGTTATTAGAGGGGAGGTATAAGTGGATAATGGGGAGAAAAGGGGAAGGGTTGTCAAGGAACAAGTATGAAGGACACATGGACAAAGCAAAAGGGGGGTAAGATCAAGGGTGGGAAGTGAGGATGGCTGTGGTAGGGAGAAAATGGAGACAACTGTACTTGAACAATAATAAAAATAAAATTAAAAAATAAAAAAGACTAAAAAACTTTGTTAACTTAGAAGTCATAAAAAGGTAAAGGCTAAAGAAAAAAAAGAATAGCTCAAATCAAAATGACTAACCAACCATACCACGTGTTGGGGAGCATGTGCTGGAAGTGCAATTCTCATGCACTACTGGGAAGAATATTAGAAAGTATAACTGCTTTGAAAAAGTTTGGTAGTTTCTTGAAATGTTAAACACTTATCAACTTTAGGTGGTGAACACACAATACAATATACAGATAATGTATTACAGAACTGTACACTTGAAACACACATAACTTTATTAACCAATGTCACCCCCATAAATTAAACAAAAATTTAAACAAAACTACTTCCAAAAATCCACGGTGAACAAAACATTGGCTTCAAAGAAAGATAGATAAGTGGTATTACTTGTCTATCCTTTCTCCTCAGGCTTTAATATGGCTCAGCATGCCACTGTTTTTCTGATTATTTTTGAAAACTTTAAAACATAATTGACCTTTTTATTGTTGTTCAGTTACAGTAGTCCCACCTTTTTTCCAATTCCTCTTTCCTACTCCGTCCACTCCTGCACTCCCACAGTCAATCCCCCCAATTGTCTGTGCCCATGAATCCTCTATTCATGTTCCTTGGCTTGCCCCTTCCCCTTCTTTCCCCATTATCCACCTCCCTGCTCCCCTCTGGTCTCTGTCAATTTGTTGTTTATTTCCATGTCTCTGGTTCTATTTTGCTCATTTGTAAAACATAATTGATCTTGACTGCTGAGTTTTTTAGGTTCCACCTTAAACCCCTCCCATATATGGGCAAATATTAAAACCTGATGGCTGTGAGTACATATGGAAAAAAAAACACGTATTACATGCTCCTACCATTCAGTTTCTAGCTAAAATTCACCCAAGAGAAATGAAAGTATCTGTACAAAGAATGAATACATGAAATATTTGTGGCAACTTGATTAGCAAGAGCCTCAAGCTGGAAACAACACAAAGTTCGTCAAAAGGTGAGTGGATAAACATATTGTGGGGTGTCCATACACTGGAACAGTTCTCAATCATGACAAAGAACTCATCTTCTCGACCCATCTTGGGAGAATGTGGGATGTGCAGCAAGCCTGCATTGATCCAGCTGCCAGAAAGATTCCGGCAGCACCTAGTAATGGTCACCTAGCAACCAGAGCAGCTGGGACAACAAAACCCTGAAGTTGCTGGTCTCCTTGGGGCCAGCAGCACTATGGCAGACAAGAAGAGGCTGTCACTGCCACAGATCAAGAATAAGAGGCTGTTCTGGATGGAGCCTCTGGAGCCCATAGCCCTGGGCCCACATTGTAAGCATGGGTATAAGGGAAGGGACAAGTTACCTATCAACTATTTGGCAAAGCACAGGAACAGGCTTCTGAGGTACTACACCATGGACACTCAGCCATGTACATTTGTGAGAGAGGGGCTGGATGATTTCAGAACAGGCTGCCCACCTGCTGATAATCTGATAATTCATGGTCCTAGGGATGGCTTTCTCCCCATGATTGCTCATAGAGTTCCCCGACCTCCCCCCAGAAAGACTAAAAAAATGCTGCCCAAAGGAGCAGAATTGCTTTCCCGACCTCCCCCACAAAAAACTCAGAAAAAGCTGCCCAAAGGAGCAGAATTGATTTCCAAGCTCTCACTAGCCCGGCAAACACAGAAGGCTTTCGTAGAAGAGATTGAAGCCAGCCTGACTCAGCATCCTTTGGCTTGTGACCCAGATCTGAAGGAAATTCTACCTTCAGACGTCTTATTAAAGGTGCTGGAAGTGCTCGATCCTGACAAGAAGCTGGAGGACATCTGGGTTTATAGTGAGGGCATGAGGGAGAGACAGAAGTCTCCCACAAAGCTTTCTAAAAAAGATTCTGATGAAGTCACCCCAGGACCTCCTGGCCAAGTCAACCAGGGACCTCCTGACCAAGTCACCCCAGGACCTCCTGACCAAGTTACTTCAGGACCTCCTGAGCAAGTCAACCAGGGATCTCACAACAAAGTCAACCAGGTACCTTCCAACGAAGTCACCCTCAGACCTCCTGGTCAAGTCACCCCCAGACCTCCTGATCAAGTCACCCAGGGACCTCCCAACCAAGTCAGCCATGGACTTCCTGACCACATCACCCTGGGACCTCCTGACCACATCACCCCTGGACCTCCCAGCCAAGTCAACCAGGGACCTCACAATCAAGTCACCCTGGAACCTCTTGACCAAGTCAACCAGGGACTTCCTGACCAAGTCAACCAGGGACCTCTGAAGGAGTCTTTCCTGTCATATTTAATGACGATGTTTCTCAAGGAAAACAAAAAAAAAGAAGTCAAGCCAAAAAGGTATTCCCAAAGGTGGAAGGAGGAAGGAGGAAGATATATTGTAGTAGTTAACATCACAGATATTATGGTCAAGCTTTCCTCGTTTTGATTTCCAGCCACCTATGTGACTTTGAATGAATTACTGTCCCTCATTCAAGTTGAAATATAAAATCTAAGTAACACCAAATTTTTGGTTTGTTATGCAAATGACATAATCAAAACACCTAGAATGTTGCCAGGTATATATAAGAGACACTTAAATAAATGTTTAGTATTGTTATTTATGTATTTTACTTCCAAAGAACTTATATTCTAGTTGGGGATTTAAGATCTTAAATATCAAATCCAGAGTTGAAAAGCAATTTAAGATAACAAGGGAAGAGATGGTGTAGTGTAGACTATTCTAAACAAATAGTATGGATTTAAAATTTTAGGGGAGTCATATAAAGAGTAAAGCTCAGGCCCCAGTGTTCATGAAAGGTTTTCTAAATGTGTGATTTTCTACAGTTATAATGTTTTTGTGTTTCATGGATTTCTTTCCCCAGTTTCTCCTGTCTCAAAAGTTAGATTGATCCTTTGTATGGAGATCTGCAGCAACACAGATCACACAATTTACTCACCACTCTGCAAGGTCTCTTTTGCTTTGATCCACTACCAAGAGATGTTGGTTATCAAAGTGTTCATTAAATGAGCACATATATGATCACGACTTCCTTATGGCTCTACTTATATTGGGATAAGTTGACTTAGGCATAGTGGGAGAGTAATAGTGAACCTCTAAATTTAAGTTTCCAACTCACCTGGAGTTAGCAAATTCCTGTGGGGTACCTTTTCATAGTCTACCAATGTGGCTTACTAGCTCATAAATCTGGAATGAATGTATGAAGGTGATCAAATTGGTACCGATTTCATATACCAATTAATCATGAAATTGACATGGGTGGAAAATGAGAGTATGATGGGAGGGAAGAGAGAACAGGACTTCTCTTCCTCCTTTGTAAATGGGATTGATATTGACCGTATAATGCTTATGTGGCTCCTATCAGTAAGGTCCTACAGAGTAAGGGAAGGGGGAGAACTGCTCTACTAAACTGAAGCCCACAACAATTAGCATGAGAGAAGAGCCCTCAGGGTAGGGCCACAGCATAATTCCCCCAGGTCAATAAACATTTGTAGTGGTATGAACAACAATGATGACCTCTTTAACTTCAACTGGCATAGATGTTTAGTAAATCTAAGTGAGTGAAACTACTTGGATAGGTTTACATTTGTCCTGAGAGCCATTCTGTCAATAAACTTCTATTGAGCACGTACTATGAGCTAAGGCTTCCCTGGGCCACAGGTGATCAAAGTTGAACAAGGTTAGTCCCTGTCCTTGGAGTACTCACCACAGAGGACAACCACCAAGAAAATAGCCAAGGACCATGTGATAACAGCTATGAGAATATCACATGCAAATATAAGAAGATATCAATTAGGAACTTCTGAAAA
Source organism: Carollia perspicillata (assembly GCA_004027735.1). NCBI lineage: Eukaryota > Metazoa > Chordata > Mammalia > Chiroptera > Phyllostomidae > Carollia > Carollia perspicillata. The sequence continues at coordinate 11,754 of PVKM010002086.1, read as the reverse complement.
TTGGCAAGAAAAAATGTGAAGCTAGAAACCAAGAGACCATAGGCACCTCATATTCTAAAGAGAGCATGGGAGGGAGGTGAAGAGCACTGGGGGGGTGGAATGGGATGGGAGTAAAAGACAGAAAACTGTACTTGAACAACAACTAAAATAAAAATAAAAAAGTAAAAAAAAAAGAGAGCCACAAACAACTGGAGAGAGCCTCTGTCACCTTGAGGCTCTTTAAGAGGTGGCCTCCTCCTACTCTGGGAACTAATGAGCAAAGATTTCATGGTAAAAGACAACGATGTCTGAGGAATTTTAGTATATCCATACTGTAGGGAAAAGCCAGGGAATGAGGTTGTATTAGTCAGGGTTCTTGGCTACAAACAGCAGAACACACTCTAGATTGTTTTGGGAAAAAAAGGATTTATTAAAGGAGATGAGGTGGCTCATAGATTCCTTGAGATGGCTAGAGAATCAGGCCTGGAGGTTACACAGCTGGCAAAATACCTGGAGGACACATCTGGAGAAGCTGATGAAGTCACCCTGCTGAAGTCACCCAACACATCTGCTGATAGGCAACACTCACATAGACTTCTGCCACTACAGTGGGAGGTTCCACTATCAAGCAAGGGCATTCTACATCCCTCCCTCTTTCTTATGGCACCCTCCTTCTAATCAGCTTTGCTTGGCCACATCTGATTGATAAGAACTAATCACTGGATACTCTAACTGCAAGGGAAGCTGGGAAGGTGAGTTCTAGTTTCTGTCTTGAAGATGTGGGAAATTACCAACATGTAGGAATAGTTTTCAAAAACTATCCAGTGACCACATGGACAGAAAATGACTGTAGAGTTTTTCTGTAATTTTCATGGTAAAGTGTGATTAGAATCACTAAAGAATAAGAATTTCAAGGGAAGATGGAAGCAAGGTAAGTGGGAACTTAACCCACTTGCTCCTGCATTCAGTTGGGACACCTAGCCGATCTTCTGAAGAACAGAGTGAACAGCAAATGGGATCCCAGCTTATGTGAAGTTTGGAAGTCAAAGATTGCTGAGGACATAAAAAAGCAGATGGTAAGGAAATTTGGTAGGTGGATGGGAAAGTCGTCAGGCTCTGTGCCTGGGACCATAGAGCAGTGGTTGCAGTCTGGGTCCCTGCTGTTGTAGGAGTTTTGGAGGAGAACCAGGTCAGCAATTCTAACTTCACAGCTCGCTCCTCTCCCAGAGCAGGGAAACCAGCCCCACTAAGAGAGACCTGGATGCTTGAAGTCGCTGAGGGGATAAAGATGCTGTGGGAGACACAACGCAGGGGATGTTTCCAAGCTTGGACTGTGGTTGGTGGCTCAGCTCAACAGTACCAGAGAAATCTGGAAACAGGAGACACCTGGAGGTAGAAGAAGAGTTGGGCCATGACTTACAGTGACCCAGAGAGTATTAGGGCAGGTCAGAGAATTGGGCTGTATGAGATGTATGGCGCTTATTAAAAATGACAGCCAAAACCAATGGAACTTTACTAAAAAAAAAAAGGTGGTGCACAGCCACTGTTCAAGGAACTCTCCCTCATAGTAGCCAGGCCAGTGAAGAGGGAGCAGGAGGGGTGCCACATGGACTGATCAAAGGAGGACAGCAAGGGCTCAGAGAGTTAGCAGTCCAGAAAAACTTAATTTTTTAAGGGAACTAAACTGCTTGGAAGGGACTTCGAGAGTGCATAGTACTCAGGCCAACAAAAAGTGAGGAGGAGGTATGCAGGTTGCTCCTAACCAGTGTATCTCGCAGGTGGCACAATGTGGTGGATTAAAGGCACTAGCCTGGCACAGATGGACAGTGGGAGCCATGCAGCACTCAGAAGGCTTGAGCTAGAGGCTCGGCAACTATGAATATTGTAGCCCAGACCTAGCCCCCATCCTTCCAAAACTGTAGGAAAGGAAAAAAGTGAAGTCCAGCACCCCTCTGCCTGCAGCAGCCAGGAAGATGGGCAGAACTGTCTTGGCAGCTTTAAAGTCAGCAGGAGCTCCCTGTCACCCTCAAGTGTGAGACAATAAGATCTGGAGCTGTGAAAGGACCAAAAAACCAAAGACAGAACCAGAGAGAGAGATCAGAAAGTTAATGCCAACTGGGAAACTGAGACAAATTTCACTTTGCTATCTTACAGAACTTGCATTTTATTTTTTATTTTTATTATTTTTTGTTATTCTTATTTCTTTTCTTTTATTATTTATTATTTTTATTTTTTATTTCTCTTCTTTCTGTTTAGTTTTCTTCATTTTGTTTGTTTAATTGCATTGTTTGACTGGCTTTCTTTGTTTTCCCTTTCACATTATATTTTAATGTTTCTTTTCTCATTTTACTCATATTCCAATAACACACTACTCTTGGTCTTTTACTTTCTATTCTTTTTATTCAGATCATGTATTTCTTGTCAAATTATTGTTGTTCCTGTATTATTGTAAATAATTGTTGTTCTATATTATTATAAATCCTACACAGTTGCCTTCCTTGGTCTTGGCCCATTTCACTGTCTTCCTGAGTTTTATTACTGTTGTGGTTAACTTTATTCTCTCACATACTATACCTAGTTTCCCTCCCTTACTCTCACATCTCACCACCTAGCCTTGTACAAGTGCTCTGCTTTCTGGATTCAATTCACATTCCATCTCCTCTCTAATAAGAGTCTTATCTCTTTTTCGCCTTTTATAAAAAGTGGCTAGTTGGGGGAAATACTACTACAGTTCTCACTATACTTCTCCAAGGACTTCCTGTCTGTTGTCTACTTGCTAGTACTTTAAATCTAATAGAATACTCTCCCACTGTCTTATTCTATTTTGCCTTCACCCTGCCACTGATTACATACAAGATAAGGTGGGAGTTGTGAACACCAGTAAACCTGCTGGAGGAGAGAACTGAACAAAAATGAACCACCAACAGGTGAATGAATAAGAACCTATCAATAATAACCTTAAATTTTAATGTATTAAATGCTCCAATAAAAAGATATAGAGTAACTGAATGGATAAGAAATTATGACCAACACATATGCTGACTACAAGAGACCCACCTCAGAACAAAAAACCTATACAGACCGAAAGCGAAAGATTGGAAAAAAGTATTCCAGCGAATGGACAGGGAAAAAAGGCTGGGGTAGCAATACTTATATCAGACAAAATAGACTTCAAAACAAGGGCCATAAAAAGAGACCCAAGTCACTTCATAATACTCAAGGGAAGAATCCATCAAGAAGGCATAAACTTTGTAAACATATATGCACCTAACATAGGGGTACTCAAATATACAAGGAAAATCTTGGAGGTCTTCAAGAAGGATATAGACAGCAACACATTTATACTAGGAGATTTTAATACCTCACTGACAAAAAATGGATAGGTCTTCCAAACAAAATATCAATAAGGATATTGTGGCATTGCACAATGCCCTGGATCAAATGGACTTCAGTGATATATATAGAACCTTTCATCCCAAAGAAGCAAAATACACATTCTTTTCAAGTGTGCATGGAACACTTTCAAAGACAGACCACATAATAGGACACAAAATTAGCCTAAACAAGTTCAAAAATATTGAAATCATATCAAGCATTTTCTCAAACAACAAGGGACAGAAACTAGAAACCAATCTAAAAGAAAAAACTAAAAAACACTGAAATTCATGGAGATTGAATAACATGCTATTAAGCAATGGATGGGTTAAGAGTGAGATAAGGGAAGAAATCAAAAATATTCTGGAAACAAATGAAAATGAACTCACAACAACCCAAAACTTACAGGACACAGTGAAGGCAGTCCTGAAAGGTAAGTTCCTAGTGATACAGGACTAACTAAAAAGATAGAAACATTTCAAATAAACATCCTAACCCTACATCTACAGGAACTGGAGGAACAACAACAAAGATGGCTCAGAGCAAGTAGAAGGAAGGAAATAATGAAGATCAGAGCAGAATTAAGTGACACAGAGACTAAAAGAACAATTCTAAGGATCAACAAATCCAGGAGCTGGTTCTTTGAAAAGATAAACAAAGTTGACAAGCCTTGAAGCAGGCTCATCAAGAAAAAAGAGACGGGACCCAAATAAACACAAGCAGAAATGAAAGAGGAGAGATTACAACTGACACCACAGAAATACAAAGGATTGTAAAAAATCACTATAAAGAACTATATGGCAAGAAATTTGAAAACCTAGGTGAAATGGACAAATTTCTAGAAAAATATAATTTTCCAAAACTGAATGAAGAAGCAGAAAGCCTGAACAGACCAATAACAGCAGATGAAATTGAAGCAGTGATCAAAAAACTCCCAGAACACAAAAGCCCCGGACCAGACTGGACAGGAGAATTTTACAAAAATTTAAGGAACAGCTAACCCCCATCCTTCCCATACTATTGTAAAAAGTCCAAGAAGATGGAAGACTCCCAAACTCTTTTTATGAAGCCAGAATAATCCTAATCCCAAAACCAAATAAAGACACAACAAAGAAAACTACAGGCAAATATCACTGATGAATATAGATGCTACAGTCCTCAAGAAAATATTGGCAAACTGCATCCAGCAATATATTAAAAAGAGCATACAGCATAACCAAGTGGGATTCATCCTAGGGATGCAAGGATGGTGCAATACCCACAAATCAATAAATGTAATACATCACATAAAAAAAAGGAAACACAAAAATCACATGATCATATCAATAGATAGGAAAAAAGCACTTGATAAGGGACAGCACCCATTTATGATAAAACACTCAGCAAAGTGGGAATAGAGGGAACATTTCTGAACATAATAAAGGCCATATATGAGAGACCTACAGCCGACATCATACTCAATGGGTGTAAAATAAAAGCTTTCCCACTAAGATCATGAACAAGACAAGGATGTCTGCTTTCGCCACTTCTATTCAACATAGCACTGGAAGTCCTAGCCACAGAAGTCAGATAAGAAAAAGAAATGAAAGGCATCCAGATTGGAAAGTGAGAAGGAAAACTGTCATTGTTTGTAGGTGACATGACAGTGTACTTAGAAAATACTGTAGACTCCACCAAAACACTACTCCACTTAATAAATAAATTTGGCAAAATGGTGCACTACAAAACCAATATTCAGAAATCAAAGGCATTTTTGTAATGCAACAATGAAATATTAGAAACAGATATTGGGAAAACTCCTATTTGATATAGCAGCAAGAAAAATAAAGTACCCAGGAATAAAATTAACCAAGGAGGTAAAAGACCTGTACTCAGAAAACTACACAACACTGAAGAAAGAAATTAAGGAAGACACAAACAAATGGAAGCATCTACCATGTTCATGGATTGGAAGACTTAACATCATCAAAATGGCTATACTATCCAATGCAATTAGATACAATGCAATACCTATTAAAATACCAATGGCACATTTTACAGATATAGAACAAACATTGCAGAAATTTATATGGAACCATAAAGACCCCAAATAGCAGCTGTAATTTTGAGAAAGAAGAACAAAGTAGGAGGGATAACAACACCTGATATCAAACTGAATTACAAGGCCACTGTAATCAAAACAGCCTGGTACTGGCATAAGAACAGACACATAGGCCAATGGAACAGAACACAGAGCCCAGAAATAAACACAAGTCTCTATGTTCAATTAATATTTGGTGAAGGGGGCAGAAGCATAAAATGGAGTAAAAATATCCTCTTCAACAAATGGTGTTGGGGGATCTGAACAGGTACATGCAAAAAAAGAAACTTGATCACCAATTCACATCATACACAAAAGTAAATTCAAGGTGGATAAAAGAGTTAAATATAAGTCATGATACCATTAAAGTCCTACAGAAGAACATAGGCAGAAAAATCTCAGATATTCCACATAGCAATATTTTCACTGATATATCCCGTAGAGCAAGGGACAATAAAGGAAAGAATAAACAAATGGGATCTCATCAAAGTAAAAAGCTTCTGCACGGCTAAAGAAAACACTAAAATGAAAAGAGAACCAACCATATGGGAAAACATATTTTCCAATGATACCTTGGACAAGGGTTTGATCTCCAAATTACATAAAGAACTCACATGATTCCACTCCAGGAAGACAAACAACTCAATTAAAAATTGGGCAAAGGACTTGAACAGACACTTCTCCAAGGAGGACATACAAAGGGCCCAGAGACATATGAAAAGATGCTCAGCATCATTAGCTATCAGAGAGATGCATATTAAAACCACAATGAGATACCACTTCACACAGGTGAGAATGGCCATCATAAACAAATCAACAAACAAGAAGTGTTGGAGAAGATGTGGAGAAAAGGGAACCCTTGTACACTGTTGGTGGGAATATGGACTTGTGCAGTCACTACAGAAAACAGTATGTAATGTCCTCGGAAAACTAAAAGTGAAATTGCCTTTTGACCTGGCAATTCCAATGCTGGGGTTATACCCTAAAAACCCTGAAACACCAATTCAAAAGAACCCACACACCCCAATGTTCATAGCAGCACAATTTATAATAGTGAAGTGCTTGAAGCAATCTAAGTGCTCATCAGTAAATAAATGGATCAAAAAACTATGGTACATGCACATGATGGAATACTATGCAGCAGAAAGAAAGAAGGAGCTCCTACTCTTTTGGACAGCATGGATGTATCTGGAGAGCATTATGTTAAGTGAAATAAGCCAGGCGGTGAAAGAGAAATACCATATGATCTCCCCTATATGTGGAACCTAAGCAACAAAACAAACAAGCAAGCAAAATATAACCAGAAACATTGAAATAAAGAACAAACTGACAGTAACCAGAGGGGAGGGGGAGAGGAATAACAAGGGAAATAAGGGGAAGTGTCATCAAGGAACATGTATAAAGGACCCATGGACAAAGCCAAAGGGGAGTAGGATTGAGGGTGGGAGGTGGGGATGTGTGGGTGGGGAAAGTGGTGACGAGAAAATGGAGACAACTGTACATAAACCATAAAAATTAAAATAAAATAAAATCATCTTCACCACAGCCTTGCATAAATTGCTGGGATCCTGATGCTGTCCATTCTAAACTATATTCAAATTGAAGACCAGTGGTTTCATAATTTTTCAAGTACTGCAAACATTTTAACCTCAGACCATGTACCACACCCTTTACACAAGAGTACTTACATTTTACTGCTTTTTGAGAAAACATGACCAAAAGTTACTTTGAATCCAACAGCTCTTTAAAGTAAAAACTTTATTTTATTAACACTTAGAGCATGTATTGACAGCCATAGATCATGTTTAAAATTTGTCAGGCAAATTATTTGTCAGACTGTTTCCTATACACCAGGCAATACACTGTTTCTTAGGTTTCTGATGCCCCTCGATTGTCTGCACCCCAGAGATCAGGAACTATTTACAAAGATGGAGAGGAGCAACACAATCTAATGCAAAGTTTGTCTGTTTCCTTATCATTGGACTTATAACCAATTGGATTGTTCTGAAAAATCATCTATCTTTGAAAATCAAATGACATAAACCTACATTCTACTATACTTTGTATATTCCAGTTTGTGGTTAATTTTATTTTTTACTTCCCTCCCTCCTATATAGTCAGGAGTCCCCAGGTTATCCCAACCTCTGCCACCATATTCCTACTGAAAGTGATGCCAGACCATTTTCTAGCTTCCCTAGCTGCTTTATTCATTTGATTATAGACTAGTTGAAATATGCGTTCTCTTGCTTAGACAGCAATATTTAATCTTCAATCTATTATTGATGGGGGTGGAGTTCTTGTGGTATCACAAGGAAAAAAAAAATTCCTGAGACCTGCATGGGAGAATGGGGTTCTGCAGTAAACTTTGTCGATGATGTAAAATTAAGGGAGGTCTTCTGACTGTCACATATCCATCTGTCCCACTATGGAAAAGGTCCAATCGTATCCACAGTAGGGCCAGAATAAAGGCCACTGCCTACAGTTTCTCCTCCATATTAAAGTACAGTCCAGTCCAACACCTGGCTAGCTTAGTGTGTGTGTTTAGTTGCAGTCTGTTGCTGTGGTGTGGTGTGAAGGCTCTCTCCTGGAGCCTGCAAGTGCAGTTCCCATGGCCATGGACCCCGTAGCTGCCAAGGCTCCATGGCTATGGAGAGAGAATGTGCAAATACATGGGGCGAGTACAAATCACAAGCAAGAGACAGACAGAGAGAGAGAGTGAGCGCATTTCTTTGTTCCTCTGGGATTTTATTAGCTTGGGCTTGGGACAAACCAGGCACTTTTTAAAAAAGAACCAATCAACTTCTCATGTTTTTTCAGGCTTTGGATGGGTCTACCTCCTAACCAATCCATTCTTTCCCCAGGCTAGACTGACAGGCCTCTTTAGTCAAGCACCTCTCCCTGCATCCCCAACAATCTGCTACTGGAGGGGGAAAGGGAGGAGTGTTAATGCCCTTAGCAGAACTATGCTGTTGTCCCTTGGAGTATAAAACTGTAGTCTCTTGGCAAAGCAAATAGGCTCATGCTCCCCAGTTTATTAAGCTCAATGTCTAAGTCCTTTTGCTCTCTTTATTTTATTAATAATTAGTTAAATGCTAATGGTAATAAAAGTATAAATTTATAGTCAAATATTCTTATTTAGCATTGCTCTAATCAGTGAGAATATACATTTCTTGGGGGATTTCAGGCATTTGACCAGATGGTGGGGAAAACACATTTTAATAAGGGTTTTTATCAGAGAAAATCCCATCATACACAGGATTGATGACTTCCTTTAATATTTTGTAAGGCCAGCTCTGATCTTAGCCTGTGTTATTATCTGTTTATGAAATCCTCCTCAATAGAATAGGTTAGCATCAGGTATTTTAAGCATAACTATGACTTCTTTGTTATGCTCATTTTAAAAATCCTAAAATATTCTGAAATAAAATTAAAAATAACCAATAAATATTCCCTAGTCTGTGTTTTAGCTAGATTATGATTGCCTTAAAAAAAGTGCATTAAAAAGTTGAAGGAATAGTTTAATGAAAACGAGCTTACTGTGTTCATATGAGTTTATGTTGTCACGGTGGGAGTTTTAGCTTTTGGTTCCCAGCAGGATGCTGCTGTTGATTCACATAATATATTTAATGGCTTTTACCTCTGCTCAAATTCTTTGGGTTTAACCATTTAAAGATGTAAGGATGCAAAGAGAAGAAAAGCTATTGTATCATATAGTTTAAAGTAATTTTTAGACTCAACTTTTTAGGTATTTTAAAGTTTATTGTGTTACTAGAGTAATCTACTATGTATCACATTTCCACTCTTTGGGTATTAAGACAATGCTATTTAGAACTCTTGTATATCTTCCCAAGTACTTAAAGTGTAAATTTTGCCTTTTTGCCTTTGTAGCTCTAGGTAATAATAGTTATTTACATATAACTTTGTAAAGGTAAAGAAGTTTATAAATTTAGAATACACACACACACATATTTATTTGTCCAAATAGCAATATTTTTTAGGAATTGGTAATTTCTCTTTTTTGTCACAATTCATACCTAGAAACTACATTTTGAAATTTGTTAACAACAGATTATACTATTTTCCTCTAGGAACACTCTCTTGAAAAGAACATATATCTTGGTAGATATCAATCAAAGGTAATGTTTCCAAATACTTAAAATAAGCTCTAAGAGAGATATTCATATTTCTCAAATGCTTTATAGAAATTGCAGTTTCTTCTTATTTTACCAGATTATTGGGTATCCAAAAAGTGATATGATTATATGAAAATAACATATAAATTTAAGTTGTTGCTAAATGGGTATAAATTTCTATACTTGGTGAATATCTACACATCGCTTACATGATCTGAATAGAATCCTCTGCCCTTATTCTGCTGTGATACAACTCAATGGAAGACATTCACATGTGCAACATAATTTTATAGATTTAGGTAATTTTAGCTTAAAACAGAAATTTATTTTAAGACATTAAATTAGTTAATGTATAGTTGCCAGAATTATTAATTTTCATAAATAACAGTGACTTTATGGTTTACATATAACATATAAACCAAGTTTTGGCAACACCTAGAAGCATAGCTATAATCTACTTCTTTTCCCCTCCAAAGAAAGGATATTGAAAGATAAATAAATCAAAATCACATTATCCTCAAAGATACAGGATGGGGGCAAATGTAGCTTTATAGTTGTGAGGATGTGAAACACAGAGATTCTTATTATATTATTAATTATCAATTATTGTATTATTTTCATACAAACAATGGTGAATACAAACAGTTGTGAGTATGTGAAACACAGTTTTTATTGTATTATTACATACTAATTATTGCATTATTTTCCATATAAACAACTGTAAACCAACTTTTCCCTACTTTGTAATTAGGCCTGATTTGATTCTTGCAAATATTTGAAAAAATTAAAACTCAATTCTTTATTAACAACATGACTTGTGAAAGAGATTTTCTTATGTTTTACAACGCAATGGATAAACCCTATCATTATCAACATACATTACCACACCACAATTAAATTTTATGTGTCCCATCAATTGTCCTAACATACACATACTGCCTATAAAGAGCATTGCATACTTAAAAAAGCATTAGCTAATTCTTTGTGTGTAAGTTTACATGTGAGTCTTTTTTCTATCATTTATTAAACTGAGAAAATTTTGAATTGGTGTGGATAGTACAATTTGATTTAGAATGCTTGCTAAGGAGAAGGCATGGAAACTCTGAGTTGGAGACACTCCCAGACTTCACTTTATTAAAAAAAAAAAAAAAAGGCTTGTTAAGGAAAGTTTGTTTTCTGTAATAACTTTCTCTGAAGAAAGCATAGTTATTTAAAAGTATTCTAATGAGTCGACATTTTTACTTAAATAATAGATGGATGGAAATGCACATTTGTTTTGGATGGTAATGGTAGTGGATTTCATAATATAAAGTAGGGATGTCAAACTCATTTTCACTGGGGGCCACATCAGCCTCAAGGAAGCCTTCAAAGGGCCTAATGTAATTTCAACTCCTTAACAGTTAAGGAGTAGTTACATTTATACAGTCCTAAAATTATTTTGGCCCTTTGAAGGCAACTGCGAGGATGATGTGGCCCCTGGTAAAAATAAGTATGACACACATGCAAAGGGTCACTAGTTCGATTCCCAGTCAGGGCACATGCCTGGGTTGTAGGCCAGGTCCCCAGTAAGGGGGGGCACATGAGAGGAAACCACACATTGATGGTTCCTTCTCTCTATCCCTCCCTTCCCCTCTAAAAATAAATAAATAAATAAAATGGGCTATAAAATCTTTAATTATTATTGTTTAATTGTCTATGTCTTCTTTCAGTCCCATCAGTTTTGCTTCATGTAGTTTGGAGTTCTGTTATTAGGCATGTATATGTTTTTAATTCTTTATCTATCTTATTAATTTATACTTTGTTTATTAAAATTTATTTTTTACTAGTCACCATACTGTACATTATATCTCTGGTAGATGATCTTTTTTTCCTGAAATAAATATCACTTATTATTTTTTTAAAAAGTATGACAGGCCTCACAGACAGCATTTTAAAGGATTGACCCAGTATGTCTTCTCCCCTTTCTCTTATGTCTGAGTTTATTTAGTACTATAAAAAGACTGGTGGTGTCATTGGCAGTTAAGAGTAAAATGTTTAAATAGTTAAAAAAGGACATTGGTGTATCAATCCACCAGTGTTACCAGTGAACTCTCCATTATCCTTTCATAGCCAACTGCCAGTTTTGTCAACGTGTAGTTTTTGGGCTTGTTGTCTTGTGGAGAAAGTTTAGACACACAACCATTTAAG
>PVKM010002085.1:21837-68686 GCA_004027735.1 Carollia perspicillata | reverse complement strand
ACACAGGTCAAAGGGAATCTTAGGTCAGGATAAAATCCAGCTTTTTTCAAGATTAAAGCTAATTTCTGGATTTTTGTTTGTTTTTTGAAGGGCTTGGATTTTAAGATTTATATGTGTTTCCTGAAGTTTAGGAGATTCTTGAGAAGGTTTTTGGACATATTTTATGCTTTTTGAACAAAACACAAGACTAAAGACTGGAGGCTGAGTTGAAGCTGTTGTGAAATCTTTCAGAGAACTGAAAGACAAAAAAAAAAAAACAACGAATTGATATTGAGACATACTTCAGAACCTTGGCCATTTGATACATTACAGTTAGTTCCATCTACTGCCTAGAGGTTTGTTCATTTTGTAAATTGGTCTTTTTTTTTCTATGCAAAGAAAACTAACAAACCAATTCAATAAGCCTATCTTATTTTGTGTTTGATATTCTCTTTGATTATTTGTGATTTGCCTCTTTTCCCTTCCCAAAATGACATAATAAATCATTGTAAGAAACTACAATGACCAAAAAGATTAGGGAGACTTTTTCCCCACACATATTTCAACATATGTTCCCATATCTACTCAAATAGATCTATAAACCCTAAATAGAGAAAATTATGTTAACACTTTCTGTCAGGACTGACATGATATTAGCTTCTTAGTGCCTCAGTTTTCTCATCTTGAAATAGGGCTAATAAAAATAGCTCCCTCGTGGACAGTTCTTCATATTATTCAAGAAAATATAAAGCACTTAGTGTAGTGCCTAGATTGTAATAAGTGGTCAATAAATATTTGCTTCTGCCAGAAATAAAGGCTGGCATTACAGTGGGAACAGCAGATTTACGCAGTCATCTTTCCAAGTAGCATAATCACTTTGAAAAATATATTGCTATATATGTTTACTTTTAGTAAACTAATCACCTTTTAAAAATATTTTGTTCATTTATTTTTGGAGAGGGAGGAAGGGAGGGAGAAAGGGAGAGAAAAATCGATGTGCAAGAGAAACATCAGTCGGCTGCTGTCACGCAGCCCCAGCAGGGGTTGTAGCACACAACCCAGGCATGTGCCCTGACCAGGAACTGAATTGGTGACTCCTGAGTTTGCGGGACGATGCCCAGCCCACTGAGCCGTACCAGTCAGGGCAACTGATCACTTTGCAATCTCAACAGATACACAAAAATGGAAAATAAGTAAAAAAAGAAAAAAGAGAAATAAGCACCCTCTAGGTATATATATAGACATAAGGTTGTGGTTATATTAAAATGTACAGTAATAGATAGACTACATTTTAGTCATCTTCCTAAAGTGAAATTCCAGAGAAGAGCAGGAACATGTTACTGCGAAATGTCTTTGCCTATCTTGTTTACAATGCATGTGTGGAGATCACAAGTGCACTTTAGATTTGTGTGTTTAGATATGAGTTTACTAATATGAATTGTGTCTTTTAGGAATTTATATGAGAAATGTATTAAGAGCATCGGAGATAACATTATGCCCTGCTTATGATATCTAGCTTTTTACTGAATTATTTGTTATTGCATTGTGTTAGCTATTTTGCTTTTTGATGGATCATTTTACACCACAATATTGCTGCTGCCTAAGGAAACAAAACGATTCTTCAGCAATCCTAATGACCTCAAAAGGGTAATTTGATTCTTAAGATAGGATTTTGACCTGCTTGGTGGTTTTAAGAAATTTTCTCTGTGATACCGAGCTTATTTTTTTTTCCTCACACAATCATAGATATTGAATGGAAACTTGTTTTTCACTTTCTGTATATTAGGTTTCTTCCAGAAATTACTTTTCTAGCATCTATTACCTTTATCCTTAATTGTGTATATCTTTATCAGTTTATTTTCATAATTTAAGAAAGGAAAGGAGGAATTTTTTTAAACAAGGAGCTATAATTCATGTTGTCTGGTAAAGTGATCTTGTTAACAGTATTTTTTATATTGTTCTTGTTCCTAAAAATTGACATATCTGAAATAACCTAGTACGTAATTTTTTTTGAGGACTGTCAGTGCCAGGTCACAGGTGGTGTTGGGCAGGTGGGCAGGACTGACTGAGAGGGGCTGGCCCAGACGGCTGAAGCAGCACACAGGCTTGAGAACACAGTTGGCGGATGGGTAAGCGCTGTCTTTTGGCCGCAGGGGCAGCATCAGAGTCAGAATCTAGATTGGTGGCCCAAGTCAGAGGATTCACGTAAGATAAAGGAAAGGAGGTGAGAACTTAAATACCCACGGAAGTTGGCATATAATGTGAGTGAATATCGAAAGCCAGGTGGCAACCGTGGCATGTTGGAGAGCCCTTGCTCCCCTAACATTCAGCCATTCGTTGCTGTATGGGGACATAGGCCTAGATGTTTACGTAAAATCCTGTATTTAAATGTTAGTAACTAATTTTTTTCCTAGTAAGCTGCAGGCCAAATTTGGCTAATGGGTTACCAATTGTGATTACTGTCTTTAAAAGAGGCTCTTTTCAGTTACTTAATAATCATGATGACCTAAAAATGATAATTGTGATGATGAGGATGACCAGTAAATTCTGATTCATTTTTTAAAGCCAGCTTGTATTTTTTAAAAATTTCTTTTATTCAATAATTTTTTCAAACTTATTGAGGTCTTTTAAAAATACAGAAAAATTAAAGAATAATAAAATGATAACTCACATACTCACTACACCTTCAACTGTTAACATTTTGCTGCATTTTCTGGCTGATTAATTGATTTACTTAACCATTTGAAAATGGGTTTCAGACATCATGCTACTTTATTGATACATGCTTGAGACTGCACGTTCTAAAAATAAAATGTTCCTTAATCACAGTGTCATCTTATAATTTGGTATATAATTCTGTGTGTGTGTGTACACACGCTTATGTTATATGTGTTCTCAAAAGGCACTAGGGTGTGTTCAGGAGATGCCCATGAATTTAAAAGCAAAACACAACCTCTGTCTTTTGTTGATTATTTGCCACAACGAAGTGAAGGCTATACCAGATCTGGTCAGAGCAGATCATGATCTTTATTGCCACAGTCCCTGGACACCATCCATCCAAATTCCTTCTAAAATGAATTTACTTTCACAACAAGGCTCACAGAGATAAGGAGACTATACTGGCAGAGATGGGACTCTCCTAAAATTGCTAGCCTTAAGCTGCAAGTAGGTAATGTCTTAACTAGGTTGGGGGAACAGATGCTAATGGAAGTAATACCTTCTGCTTCCAATTTGGATCTCCAGGTAAATGATAGAATATGTACCTAGGCTAAACCCCAGGGAGATGTCAAGCTTTACTATAGAATTTTAGTAGGAGGTCTATATATTTGGCCATTTGTTAATTATGCACCCATGACCCATTTTTATACTACAGTGAAAACTGAAAAATGTAACACTCGAATAGTCTAACCTTAAAATTTTTAGAATTTTAATGGAATGTCTCTGGTTAGTAAGTTTTTGCATATGAATGTCAATAATGCTACTCTGTTTTGCCTGTCTGCTCTCTAAGTAAGGAATACAGAATGCAAAGATGTGTTTTGTATCATTGTACTAGTAGATAAGAGTTTAGTATTGGGATTTACCATGTTTAACCCTAGAGCTGTTATGAAAGATGGCTCTATTTAGTTTTGCTTTGTGCTCTTCTGTGGAGGATTTCCAATATTATGGTTGCCTTCCTTTTCACTGTCGTTTTAAAATGTTATTTTCCTCTATTATGGATTTTTTCCCTTAGGTGTATTGACTGATGTTTAATGAGAACAATTGCGACCAGTTAGAATTTTCTGCAAGGAATGGAATTAGCTCATAGCTTACTGCTGAATGAAGAAGCATACAGTCAACTAGGTGAAGTTCAGAAGGCAGAATTTATTTTTGATTGGTTGAGATATTTGGAGAAACTATTGCTAGCAACCAGCAGGGTAGGTAAAATTACAAAAAGTATTCTTGTTTGTTTGTTTTCTTTAAGTGCCAAATAATGTTTAGTTCCTTTGGTTTGCCTTTCTACTTCTGTCCAGAATAACCTAAATTAGCTTTCAAATGCTAGACCTTATTAAGACTTTATAACACAATATTACAGGAAGTTTATTCTGTTCAAAAAAGCAGGAAAAATTAGTCAATATTTTTATATTACTCAAAAATATATCAAAAACATAACTACAAATTACATTGTAATAGATTTTATTTTCATTGTGTTCTGTACCTTATGTATCTTCATATGCATGATGCCAGCAATACAGTGCTTGATAATGTCGTAGGGGTTTCATCTCAAAGAAAGATGTGGACTCTTTAATGGGAGAATCTTTGAGTAAACATATTCCCTTTTAAAAGCTAAAGAAGTGGGTAAAAAAAAAAGAAAACATCACTTATACCCTTCATCTACATTCAGCAGTTAATATTTGTCATGTTTGATTCACCTGTTGATTTACTGAGCCATGTGCAGTGGTACTTCTAGATATTTTCACATGCATTTAAAAATAAGAATATTCTCCTACAAAATAACAATACCATTTGTAATGCAAAAGTTGTGCAAAGACATTACTTATGGAGGTGTTTATAATTTAACAAAAGACAAAAATCCATACACTAAGTTAAATAGATACTTCACTGTGGAAGTTTAAGTCTTGGTGAGCACCTACTGAATACCATTGCCAAGGTAATGATATTCTGTATTTCTTTTTCAGAGAGCAGACAAGTTAAACGGAGTAACATTATTGGCATTTGTATGCATAAGCTTGCAGAAAAATGCACTGAACTTAGAAAAACATCTGAGTAAACAAATAATTATTGTGGGGTCAGCTCTGGTGATAGGTTATAGGTTGCTGCTTATTATACAGATGTATATGGGGTGGATACTTAATAACTAAGAAGCTCTTGTTGAAATACAGATTTGGTCTACCTTGCAAACATAAGAAAAAAGATACAGAAGAAACAGAACCCTTGTTTCTGTTCACAAGGTCTCCAGTAAATTGTGGTCCAGAATTTGGTTTATAGAGATAGCAACAGGGCAACAAACTACCCATAGTGTGGCGTCCTGACCATGCCACCAATTTATTTGTAATTTTTAATCAATAATTTTATACTTTCCTAGAGCTTTTTAGTTAGTTCTTAAAAATATGAAAAAAGGAGAGGATTACGTGTAATTAGGTTGACTTCAAATTGTCTTTTTGTTACCTTCCTTTCTAGAGTGATGTAAAGGAGAAACAGAAGACTCTCGTTGAACAGCTCCTGTCTCTGTTGAACAGCTCCCCAGGGCCTCCTACCCGCAAACTCCTTGCTAAGAATCTGGGCATTCTTTATAGCATTGGAGACACATTCTCTGTCTATGAGACAATCGATAAATGTAATGATCTTATCCGTAGCAAAGATGATTCTCCAAGTTACCTTCCCACTAAGCTGTAAGTTAAATACTAAAACCGAACATAAAGCAAAATAGTGCTTCCTTGTGGTATCATTTTTATAAACTGAATACAAATTGTTTTACTCAATTTTAAATCTGACATTTTAAAAAAATCTAACATGTTCCTATTGCCTGAGAAAGTTCTTTTAAAATACTTATTAAATATTTTAGACATATTTGAAATCTAGATTTAGAAATGAAATTTTCACTAAAATTTTAGCAGTTTAGTGTTTAAGAAAAAGATTTTAAATTCTTCACATTTTTGGTCTTCTTTTATTATTTACTAGTTTTTAGTAGTGAAAATTAATAGTAAATGTCATAGAAAAATACTCTTCTAAGATCCTAAACAGAACAGCTTAGTTTCTTTCTGCATAGCATTCAGTTCACTTTATCACCTGTGTTTTTTAGGGAAGTTGACTAGCCATGTATAATTCCACAATAGTAATTGCATAGAAGTTTTTGTTGATTTAATTTTTATAGCAATGTATTTTCTGACAATGTTAAATCTTATAACAATGTATTTTCTGATAAAATTGAGAACGTTATTTCTAGTATTTTTTTTTACCTTTAGGAAAATCTTTAACTATCCAATATATAAAAATTTGAGGGAATAGAATCCTTGTGCTGAGATTTAAATTAATTGAAGATACATCTTTTTTAAATTGTTGTTATTGAAAGTGTGATTATTTAATACTCACCTGGTGTTGGGCCTTATAATTTAACAATGGAGTAGATTCCAGGAAATTGTATCCTTTAAAAGTAAAATTGGATAGTTCCCCTGTACATTTCTAAGTTTTTTATTTGTTCTGTTATTTTAATTCATGACTAATTTCTAATTTAAATGTTGTTTCAGTGCTGCTGTGGTATGTTTGGGTTCCTTATACAAGAAGTTGGGTAGAATACTGGGTAACACCTTTACTGATACAGTGGGGAATATTCTTAAAGCTATGAAGAGTGCAGAGGTAAGTAACTACAAGTTTGACTCCAAAATAAAAAGATAGTATTCTACGGGTTTTACGGTTTCTTGAGCCAATAAAAGAACTTTACCTATGACAAGCATATACAAGTATATATAGAAATATATCCATAAGTGAAATATTTCTAGGTGATGTATATGCACTTTGTATATTGCTTTATTAGAAAAGCAGTAATGCGGTAATAAAATTTCATATATTCAGATGAATCCAAATGGGCAAAAACTAGGGTGTTTCTTTGGTAGACCCACCTCTGTTCCCTCTGCTCCTGTCACTTTTCTACCTGATACTACTTGTGCCAGAGCAAGTGCTTGTCATCAGGGATCCAGATACATAGTTGGTAATTGCTGTATACCTGACTAGTAGTATATCATTGTCAGGAGAGGGTAAGGAATATAATCAGGGTGGGAAGAGCATGGAGGGTGTAAGTGTGACCAGGGTCTGTGTGGCCTTTTAATTATTAGGGAGTATGTACTCTCCGTCTTAGTCCCATTGACTCATTGGCATCGTTTACCACTGTGGGCCAGCCTTTGTTTTGTAGCTGTCTCTTCGTTTGATTTCCATGGCACCGTAATCTCTTGCCAACTGCAGCTTTGCCAAACACTCTGAAATGAAAGCATTTGTATGTTTATGTGCTAAAATTAAAAACAAAATTTTTATTGTGGTGACATTGGTTAATCGGATCATATAGGTTTCAAGTGTACATTTCTCCGATACAAGACCTGTGATTGCACTGTATGCCCACCACCCGAAGTCCAGGCGTCTTCTGTCACCATGTATTTGGCCCCTCTCCCTCCTCCACCCTTTTCCCTCTGGTTCCTGCCACACTGCCGTCTGTCTCCAAGAGTTTCAGTTTTATATCCCACATGTGAGTGAAGTCATACGGTTCTACACTTTTTCTGACTGACTTATTTCACTCAGAATTACATTCTTAAGGTCCATCCATGTCACAAATGGCAGTGTTTCATCTTTTCTTATGGCTGAGTATTCCATTGTATATATATACTACATGGTCTTTATTCAGTCCTCTATCAAAGGACACTTTGGTTGTCTCCATGTGTTGGCCACAGTGAATAATGCTGCAGTGAACATATGGATACATGTATCTTAGCAAATGCATGTTTTTGAGTTTTTCACATACATACCCATGAGAGAGATTCCTGGGTCATATGGTAGCTCTGTTTAATTTTTTGAGGAACTGCCAGGCTGTTTTCCATAGTGGCCATACCAGTCTGCATTCCCACCAGCAGTGAATGAGGGTTCCCTTTTCTTCACAATCTCTCCAACACTTGTTAGTACTGTTGTTGTTGGTAATATAGCAAACATTTTAAACCCGATTCTTAATATTCAAGGATACCTTAGTGCCTTTAAATACAAACCATTACTGCAGTTCCTTTTGTTACCTTAGAAAAACAGCCAAGAAGAGTGATCCCCAACCTTTTTGGCGTCATGGACTGGTAAACTGAGCACAGGGTGGGGGTGGCCCTATGCCAGGAGGCGGAACTCAAGTGAGCTTTGCTCGTTGCCCGGTTCCTAACCGGCTGCAGACCGGGATTGGTCCATGGCTTGGGGGTTGGGGACCCCTGATCTAGACAATAACTCGGAAATGATTTATAAAAATGCTGGCTAATTACAGGTACACTTTTTAAATGTACCAAGATAAAACATGGGAAGATTAAAATGTAAAATATGTTAAATTTCAAGTAGCTGACTTAAGAACTTCAAGAAGGGACATCCATAATGTAAGACTGGTGAGAGAGTCTGCTCTGCAGATCACTACGTAGAAGTAGTTTCCTGAAGGATTGAAGAGGTGATTTAGAAGGGATAGTTAACATCTGTAAACCTGGTTTTATTTAAGAGGAGGTGTCTCTAACAACTTTATTGACTGAAGTGTGGCCACTTTACACTTTTTTCCCCTTTACACTTTTTAGGCCCCGTGGTTAACAGGCTCTGTAGGTCTTAGAAATGTTAACTTATTGAAAAGTATATTATTACTTCACTTTTTTTTACCTTTGTGATTTAGTTGATCATGTAGCACATTTCAGAGATAGCAAAAGGGACCCCCACCTTTGATACATACCCGCCAGTGATAGACAGCATTTGAAATGGAGATCAAAGAAAGTCCAGAAGTTTCCCTTTAGGACCCATTTCGTTATGTCCACCTATGATAGTCACTGTCGTGCTCCTTTGAACAAAGATAAATTAATAACATTGCTATGAAAATGATACTTAATGTTGACTTTTGTCTTCCTCCAGCTTTGCTTATTTTCAGTGGCCTTAACTTCATTTGGGGCATTTAGTAAAACATCAGTAACCCAAGCAGATACCACTTCTTGAGTATTTATTATGTGCCAGGCTCTGGTGAATGTCCTCCCCATGGGGGCTTATTTACTTCTCACATTGGCTCTCTGTGGCTCATCCTAACCTCATTTTATAAATAAAGAAGTAAGTAAGAACATTTAAAGTCACAGATGTAAGGGTCAGAGCCAAGACTCAAACCCAGGTCTTTTTAAATCTAAAGCCCCGACTTTTAACCTCCGAGTTTAACTACTTGGACTAATAAGTGATAAAAATGTCTACTGCATTTCAGGCTCTGTGCTAAGCACTTTACTTGTAGTAACTCTTTTGAGCCTCAAAACAAGCTGAGAGGTAGGTAATGTTACCTTCATTTAACAGCTAAAGAAATAGATTTGTTCAAGGTCATGTAGCTAATGGGTGTCAGACCCTGCATTCTTACCATATTACCTCATTTTTAGCAACCATGTATTGGCTATTTAACAACACACAAGTTTTGTCCTAGATACTTTTCCATATAATTTTATTTAATCTTCACATCAATGCTGTGAAATTTTTATTATGTTGAAATGTAATATATACATGTAACAGTTTTCAGATACTTTATAAAGTAGCAACTATCAATGTTTCTTGATGTCAGAATAGGTTTGTTAATAGGCACAAAAATCTTGAGTATTTCTCCCATTCGTGAGATAAATTTAAATGTGTAATGCTATTCTTCACAGTACTTTATTTTCTTATTTACATTTACTCTTTTCTCTTTGGTAGTCTCAAGGTCGCTATGAGATTATGCTGAGTCTGCAAAATATATTGAAAGGCCTCGGAGCTGCTGCTGCACCTTGCCACAGGGATGTTTATAAAGCTGCTAGGTCCTGCCTGACAGACAGGTCCATGGCTGTTCGTTGTGCTGCTGCGAAGGTGAAATGGTCTAATAAGCACAATTTCTAAAAATTTTCAGAAAGAAAATTAAATCAGTTTATTCCTGTGGAAACACTAGTAACTTCCCCATCTTCTTAGGCTACAACTTTGGTAATCAGCTCTCTCACTTTCACACGAGGAAATTGAGATCCAGAGAGTTACACAAACTTCCCAAGGTTCATCAAGTAGTTAGCAGCACATTATAGAGGGTAGTGAGTTCAAATGATCAGACTCAGTATCCTTCTATTAAGTTTCCTCTGTGTGATTCTGTCAATTACAATTTACATGTAATGTTTATGTTGTTCAAAAGTGATTTACTTTTGTTTCTATCATGCCTTATTAACATAGTTGCTTAGATAGTATAATAAAGTTGTTGGTGTTGGAATTATTCCCACAATTGCTTATAGCTTTCAGTCTGTTTCTAAAGACGTTTTTTTACATCCTCCTCCTCTCACACTAGGTGGACACATTGCTCTTAGGACTCTGAATAAGTATTCATTTGTTGTCTCTGTAAGCATCATTTAGAAACTTTGGATTTGTGTATTATTTTTGTTAGATCTGGATAGTTTCTACAGCTTACATAAATCTGAACCTGACATTTATATTTTGTTTTTCATTAATTTGTTTTTCCACTTGACCAGTGTCTCCTTGAACTTCAGAGTGAGGCCAGCTTCATGTGGAGTACAGACCTGGACAGTGTGGCCACACTATGTTTTAAGTCCTTTGAAGGTTCCAATTATGATGTGCGGATTTCAGTTTCAAAGCTACTAGGGACAGTGTTGGCTAACGCTATAATTTCTAAACATCCAGGAAAAGGTAAATTCATTTAATTATTTTCAGAATGTCTTTATTTTCTTTACAGTTGATTTAAACAAACACATATAGCGTTACTGCTACCCATTTAATTACTTTCTAAAAGAAGCAAACTATTTTATAAATTAATTTCAGCCTGTAACATTGCTCTAGGTCCTAGATTTCATTTGAAACAAAAAAGTAAAAATTTCAGGGAAAACAAAAGAACTCTTGAAAAAATGTACTTTATTCAGTCACTGTTTTCCTATATATTATAGTCTTTTTTTTTTAAAGTAAATTGTGAAGCATTACTGAACAGATGGATGATCTAAATCTTGAGAATTTTTTAAAATAGAATGCATCTGATTATGGACAGAAAAAGAAAATGCCATTAGTAAGTTTATAAAAGGGAGCAATGATGTAAGTAATTCCAAATAACAGATATAAGAATTACCTGAGAACACTAACAGTCTTCCCATTCTTCAATTGAGACCCACAAGTTTAAGATTTATAGTAAGAGATTTTTATTTTTATTGTGGTTCTCCTAATCTTTTAATTCAATAATAATTTATAATGTATGGTGGGGTGGGATGTAAAGTGGAAAGGTAGGTTGGGAAGAGAAAGAAGAACAAAAGTTCCTCAAATCAAAAAAAAAATTGTTCAGGTTGTTTAAGAGGTTTAGTTTTGAGCTACCTAATAATTTGAAATTAGAAGACATGTTTAATCAAGTCTTCTTGAAAAGGTAATATGCACATTAGTATCTCATTAACACTAGCACATAGTTGCAATTAAAAAAATGTACAACTGCATAATAAATGTGAATGGTATTTAAATGTATATTCTCCTTTAGTTAGCACTAACCCTAACACCAGCAATTTTGTAATCAGACTAAGGAAAGTGAAGAAACAGCTTCACCCACACTAAAAAACTTTGCCCTGATCTTTTAGAAGTTCATCTGTAAATTCTTGCTCGTGTTATAGTTGTGTCATTTTTGTACACATAAAAAGTGATCTAGATGTCTTTTTTTAAGTAGGGGACTAATAGCAATATAGCACTTAAGAATTTGGAAAACGTTTGCTGGATATTTCTACACTCATCCACAATGTGCAAAGATTACATAGTACAGAATTGAAATTATTTTCTAAGTAAAACTTACAAGCTTCAGATAGGTGATATATTATACCAATGTACTTAAAAAGCAGGGATTGAGTATGACATTCTCCTAGCATTGGGATAGCAAAGTTCCTAGAAAAAATATTTTTTAAAAGATTTTATTCATTTATCCTTAGAGGGGAAGGGAAGGAGAAAGGGAGAGAAACATCAGTGTATGGTTGCCTCTCGTGCATCCCCCGCCGGGAACCGCCCGCAACCCAGGCATGTGCCCTGACTGGGAATGGAACCGCAATCGTTTGGTTCACAGGCCTGTGCTCAATCCACTGGGCTACACCAGCCAGGGCAGAAATTTATGTAATATTAATTACTTCTTGACCATGAACCTCAAGTAGGTCCTTGATGATGACTGGACAACATACTACTTTCCCTAATCCATTCACTCTCCTACTTTCTAATTAACTATAATTATACTTTCTTCTTTCCCCATCTTACTTTCTTTTCATGACTTGTCTTTTATAGGCTACCCTACCAAATTGATTCACCTTCTAGCATCTATACACATATATACTTTGACTTTCCCTCTTCCTCAAGATAAATTATCCAATCTTCTATTAAAGCCACACTTTAGACATGAAAATTACACCTAATATAGAACAACCATTACTGAGAACCATCAGATATCTAATGAAATAGAAGTTTGACAACTATGCAGTTGAAGAAACCACACCCATCCTGATGGGTAGGATGGGCAGAGACACGGAACAGGCTGGTCCCATATCCACATGTGGATAAAGATTTGGGAGGGATATAATGGGAGTGAGGAGTCCCAGCCCCACACCAGGCTTTACAGCCCAGGGTTCCAGCGTCAGGAAGATAAATCCCCATAACTTTTGCCTGCAAAAATCATTGGGGTGTAGAGTTGGTGGAAGAAACTTCTGGAGTCGCATGCAACTCCTCTTAAAGAACCCCCACACAAACTTACTCAGACTCACTCCCTCTGAGCTCTAGCACTGGAGTAGCAGCTTGAAAGACACCAGTGGCCTACGGGGAGGAACTGAAGTGTCTGGCATCAAGGCAGGAGCTGGGGGACAGCTTTCTCTCAGACAGAAGATTGGACAGAGGCCTTTGTCCCTTCTCTGAACCCTCCCCCCACAGAACCAGCAGTCAGGTGCCATGTCTGAGACTCCATCAACTGGGCTAACACTGTTGGCCCTGCCTTGGAGACCCTATGAGGCTCCACATCCCAACCAAGCTGTTAACAGAGGCTTTTTGAGATTGAAAGGCTGGTTTTGGCTCATGCTTCACAACTTCCTAAATCCTCTCAATAAGCAGCAGCTGGTCTCGGTGAACCCCCCAGCCTTTTGCTAAGTGGCTCCAGGCACAGCACTAGCAGAAACCAGCCTGGGCTCACAGATTGGCTTCGCCTTGGAATCTCCAAGCCCAGCACAAGTAGCAGCCATTTCAGATTACTTTATAACTTGGTAAGGTGGTCCTAGAGAAAACACAGGTAGGGGCTGGTCTTGGCCTGTACCCCCCAGGAAGCCCCAGGGCCTGCACACCCAGTGGGCAGCTATAGACCACGTTGGAGCACCATCATTCTGACTCCACAGAGCCGATCTTCCACAGAGGGTGGAGGTTAGTGGTCAGTGGCCCCAGCTGGTCCTTGCAGCTAACTAGCCTGGGTAAATCCCTCCTATTGATCAGCCAGCTGCAATCAAGGCTCAATTACACTCAGGCCACATGGAAGGCACACCTTGAACACCCAGCATGGGTGATAGGAGAGGCAGTGCCAGGACCCTACACGACACCTCTACATTAGGCCACACTACCAAGACAGTGTGTCACAGCAGCTCTACCTAATACATAGATATGAACACAGGAAGGCTGCCAAAATATGACAGAGAAACTTGGCCCAAAAACTCCAGAAAAAGAGCTAAACAAAATGGAGGTAAGCAATCTATCAGATGCGGAGTTCAAAACTCTGGTTATAAAGGCGCCCAAGGAACTTAGTGAGGACCTCAATAGCATGAAAACAACCCAGTCAGAAACAAAGGATACATTAATTGAAATAAAGAACAACCTACAGGGAAATGAGAGTAGAGTGGATGAAGCCAAGAACCAAATCAGTGATTTAAAACAAAAAACAACCAATCAGAACAACATGAAGAAAAAAGAATCCAAAAATGTGAGGAAAGTATAAGCAGCCTCTGGGACAACTTCAGGAGTCCAACATTCGCATCATAAGGGTGCCAGCAAAAGAAGAAAAAGAGCAAGAAATTGGAAATCTATTTGAAAAAAGTAATGAAAGAAAAACTTCCCTAATTTGGTGAAGGAAATAGACATGCAAATCCAGGAAGCACAGAGAGTCCTAAAAATGGATGCGAAGAGGCCCACTCTAAGACCTATCATAATTAAAATGCTAAAGGTTAAAGATAAAGAGAGAATCTTAAAAGCAGCAAGAGAAAAGTAGTTAGTTGCCTACAAGGGAGTTCCCCTAAGACTCTAAGCTGATTTCTCAACAGAAACTTTGCAGGTCAGAAGGGATTGGTAAGAAATATTTAAAGTCATGAAAAACAGGAATATATATATATATCATATATATATGATTGCTCTACCCAGCAAAGCTATCATTTAAAATTGAAGGGCAGATAAAAAGCTTCCCAGACAAGAAAAAAACTAAAGGAGTTCATCATCACTAAACCCATTATTATAGGAAATGTTAAAGGGACTTATTTAAGAAAAAGAAGATGATTAAAACTATGAATAATAAAATGGCAATAAATACATACCTATTGACAACTAAAAAACAAACTAAGCAAACAAGAAAAATAGTGTTTTGAGGGTTGTCAGTTTGAGGAGACGGGGGTAATGGGTGAGGGAGGTGAGGGGATTATAGAAGTGCAAATAACTAGTTACAGAATAGCAATGAGGATGTACAGTACAGTATAGGGAATGGAGTAGCCAAAGAACTTACACACACGACACACGGACATGAACAGTGGTATAAGGATGGCCTGAGGGAGTGGGGAGTGCTGGGTGGAGGGGGGCAGCGGGGGAAAAATTGGGACTGTAATAGCAAAATCAACAAAATATAGTCAAAAAACATCAGGAAAAGCATACTTTCAGTTGGAGTTCATTCTCTCACGTGCTCAAGGACATTGCCCTAGGATGTCTGCCCTTCATCAGCTTGTCCCTTTCTATTGGATTATTCCCTGCAAAACTTGTTTTTATCAGGAGAGTTCTTGTTTCTTTGTCTGGATTATTTGTTATTTTATTTGTTTTATTTTTCAATTACAGTTTACATTCAGTACTATTCTATATCAGTTTCCGGTGTATAGCATTGTGGTGCTTTTTTTTTTTTTAATATTTCAGTTATTTTTAGAGAGAAGGAAGGGAGGGAATAAAAGGGAGAGAAACATCGATCTGCTGCCTCTTGTACACACTCCAGCTGACCCAGCTCGCAGCCCAAGCATGTGCCCTGACCAGGAATCAAACCCATGACCCCTTACTTTGCAAGACAACACCCATCCAACTGAGCCAGACCAGTGAGGGCCAATGATGTACTTGACCAAGTGGTACCTCCCCCTATTTCAAGTACCCACCTGGTGCCATATGTAGTTATTACAATGTTGACTGTATTCCCTCAGGAGAGCTGACACTCTGTCTTTCATTCCTCTCCTGCCATATTTTCTAAATCCACTTAAACTAGGATTTTTCTCCGACCCACCAAAAATATTTTTGTGAAGGTCACCAGTGACCTCCACATCCATTTATTCACTCAATTTGTAATTTATTGAGTGTTTACCCTGGGCCAGGATCTGTTCCAAGCATGTGGGATATGTTATTGAAGAAAACAAATAAAAGCCCCTGCCGTTTTGGAAGTTATGTTCTAATATTTAGCCCTGCCAAAGCCAGCAGGTAGCTGTCTGTTGTCTTACGTGACCTGTCAGCAGCATTTAACTCAGTTGGTCGTTGTTCTTTTCTCATTTGCCTTTGAGGACCTTATTGTCCTTTAAAAATCCCTTGGTTTCCCTTCCTCTCTAGAAATTTCTTTTCAGTCTTCTTTGGTGGTTCTTTGTCTTCTCATAGAAGAAGCCCGTTGCCTTCATCCTCTGCTCTTAAGCTCACTTTCTTGGTGATTTTATCCAATCTCATGGCTTAGATACTGTCTTCATACCATCAGTATCAGGGATTCCTAGATTTATATCTTTGGCCCAGACTTCTCTTCTGGACACCAGACTCATGTCCAGCTGCCCATTTGACATCTCTGTTTGGATATCTATTTGATGTTTCAAATTAACTCTTCCTAAAGGGAATGCTTGGCTTCCCTCCCCCACATATCCTCCCCTGATTTACTTGCAGTGTTGCTAACCTAAGTTGATGACAGCTGCTCTCCTAGGTGTTCAAACCAAAATTTGTAAAGTCTCCCTTTTGCCTCTCACATTCAGTAGCTATTCTACTTGACAGTTTTAAAACATAACCAGAATCGGCAGAAGTGGCATATTATGGGGTTGGAGCAGGGAAATTCTGAAAATGAGCATGGGACATCTTTTGCCACAAAATAAGGTGCTTCCCCTGGCCTGCTTTCTAAAAGAGACTCTTCCACTGGTTAAGTTAGTAAAGACAGGAAATGGGTAACTTATTAATAAAAAGGAATCGTATTTTCATAGATTATGGAAAATAAGTAAGTAAAGGAGAAGGGAAAGTTCTTTTTTTGCAGTGGAATTTAACTAATAAATACAGGAGGTAATTTTAAGGTAATGACGCTTTTGGAATTAGGAATTCTCAGTGTATTCTTGGGTGAAAGTTATCAAACTTTCTAGGGTATTTATGCCATCTTAAAGTAACACCACACATGTTACTTAGTAATTACAAAGGGAAAAATATTTGACAATGGACAAACCTGGCTTTTGATTTTATGCATCGAGGAGGCCTACAGCATTGCTTATGTAATTATCTTGCCAAAAATTCTGAGTAGGACTACACAAACTCAAATTGAGGGCTCTTCTGTGAAACAGCTAGTTATATATACATTTGTAGTTATATATACAAAATGAGAAAGCAGTAAGGAAAATGTGAGTCTAAGTAAAGGGGATATGAGATTTTACAATTCTTGTAGCTTTTTTGTAATTTTGAAGTTTTTTCTAATAAAAATAATACATATGTATATATTCAGATTCTACTCTATTGCAGCCACCTTGACTTAAGCCACCATCACTTCTTGCTTAAATTACTAAATTGCTCCTAATGGATTTTCCTGCTTCTACCTTTGCCCCCCTCTGCAGTCTTTTCTCAGCACAGACACCAGTGACCCTTTATATAACTTCTCTGCTCAAGGTCGTCCACCGGCACCTTGCTTCACTCACATCTGTATAAGGACCTACAGGGGCCTTTTTCGTTTACTCCCTCCCCATCCTTATACCCCGGCCTATCTCCTATCTCCTACCGTGCCCCTCCACGGCTCTGTCCACATGCCTCTGCTGGGACTCACTAGGTATATTCCTCAAGGCTTTTTTGCCTGAGCTGTTTCCTCTGCCTAGAATACTTTTTCTCCAGATATCTGCATGCCTAACTCCCTCACTTGGTATGGAATTATGTTCAGATGTCACCCTTTCAATGAACCATACCCTGACTAACTTACTTAAAAACATGACTACACTTCCCCCTCACCCCTAGTATTCCTAACCTACTCTGTTTTTGGCATAGCTTTCATTCATTATCTGACATACTGTGTCCTTAGTCTTGTGTTTTGTATTATGTTTATTGCTGTCTCTCAGAATTTGTGATCCACAAGGGATTTTGTTTTCCATTCACCGGTGTTTTTCTCCCAAAGGCCAACATAGATTTTTCTTTGTTTCCGCTGCTTATCTCCTCTTGAGCCTAAAGAGTAAATTTTTTTGTTCATACTTTTGAATAATGGAAGTTTATTGTTGTACTGTGTATGACTTGAATCAATAATAAGGGTCTGTGCTCATAACCATCATTTTTCACAAGAATGAAAGGGAGAAAATGGTTTCTTTTTCTTCTTCTTTTTTAAGAGATACTATTTCCTAGATATTCACAGGGAGAAACTCAGCTATGTCAAACTGAAGACAGACTAATGTCTTAATTATTGTAGCCTGAGAGCTGACTGAGAAGTTTTAGTAATATTTGGCTTTGATCTCTTCAGAGGCTAAGGATATAACAAAAATTGCACTTGCAGTGGAAGGTTTTAAAAGTAAGACACAGTTGTTACTTTATATAAATTTTATTAAAAATTGGAGAGCATTTAGAAAAATAAAATTATGATTTTGGCATTTTAATTATTTAAAAAGAATTTTCAGAGCATTGTGTTGCACTTTCATTCATGGAGAACTAGGCAATTTATTTATGTTTTCCCTTGTTTTAGAATACTGTTATACTCGTAACTCCTTTGAGGAAAAGAGAGCAAACAGAGCATAATTTCAAAGTGATGTAGACTTTAAGATGTCACTGACATGACAGAGTCCATTATGATTTGATCTCTGAACCCTTGTGTGATTTGTGTTAATGCGTATAATGTCTTGTAAATTTTGCGTTTTATTTGGATTTTTATTTTATTTTTTCACTTAATGTTCTGATCAAGATCATTCATTACAATTTAGTCTGCAAAATATGAGTCACATGTTTTGTTCTGTCCCTTGTTATAGCAGCCTCACGTCAAAGCACGCGCAGAGCATCTCTGGAGGAAGTTCTTGAATTACTAGCAACAGGGTTTCTACGTGGGAGCTCAGGATTTCTTCGAGCCAGTGGCGATATGCTGAAAGGAACCAGTTCAGTCAGTAGGGATGTTCGAGTTGGAGTTACTCAGGTTAGAATCACAACTCAGTATCTAAATATGTTTCTCACTGGCCTGTAGTGATAGTTTTAGGATCTGACTCCAGGCAAAAGTGATACTATGCAAGGTCATCACTTATGCTCTTTTATTTATAAATAGGTATGGTGAGGCCAAACCATTTCTTAAAAACTAGATTACAAGTAAGAGAACCTTATTTAGCATAAAACCAGTTAGATAAACTGTTATACCCAATGCTTTCATTTACTAATAATGGGATAATTTTGTTTATTTCCTTTGGAACATGAGTATTTTGTTTGTTTTTAGGTCTTGTGCTTTCATGGATCTTGTGGTTTAGCGTTTTTCACTGTTTTTGTGTGTACAGTTCAAGTTTAAGCTATTAGGTACATATTATTCAGCATAGTTTCAACCCTAACCAAACATTACAGCATGCTATCTCTTTAAGTGCTTAAATTCTTGGTCCCAACCAAAATTTTAAAAGCTAAATTCTGGGAAAAGTATCTTAGAATAAAACAAAACAAAGGTCTCTGCATTCTTTCCTTAAATTATCTTGTTTTCTAAATGCCATTATGGTTCAAAACAAACCCGTATTCTTTTTAAATTCACATATGTCCTCATTGTTTTTTACTGTATGATATTAGACTTCATGAAAATGTAAGATGTCCCCGTATAATTAATTGTAAACTATGTGTTTTTAAAAAACCAATTATATAAGAAAACTACTAGCTTTGTATCTCTGGAATAAAGTAAATGGTTAACTTTCTTGAAAGTAACAGCAGTGATTCATCACTACAAACTTACAGGTTTCTAAAACTACATCCCTCAGAGTTGTTCTTTTGGAACACAGTTAATTCCTTCAGTGTGCGTATGTGTTTGATTTGGATTTTCTTGTTCAGAATGGGGAAGAACTTGAGTTCTTTGTTTGGAGAAGCCACAGACACATTTTACATACCAGCTGGCTATGCTGACTATTCTGAAACTTTTAGGTCTGATCAAAGTAAAACACGCAGCATGAAAGAAAGACTGCAAACTTTGGTTTGGCTTAATAAACAAACAAAAAAAAAATAGTACTACATATGTATATCAAGTGACTGAGGGAAGATAAGAGAAGTATTAATAAGTTCTACATATTTTGTGGAAGAGAAAATATTAACATACAATTGCAATTATTTCATTGTGAAGATAAAACTCCTTTCTTTTTTTAGGCTTATGTGGTATTTATTTCAACACTAGGAGGAGCATGGCTAGAGCGAAATTTTGCTGCCTTTCTATCTCACATCCTGAGCCTAGTGTCACAGTCTCATCCTAAAGTCACCCAGGCTCAGAGTGATGCTGTCTGCAGTCGCCGTTGTGTTTCATTTATCCTACGAGCTACTGTGGGAGGCCTTCTTGGAGAAAAGGCTCAAATTGCTGCTGCCAAGGACATTTGCCAGACTATCTGGAAGTTAAAGAAAGTAGTGGGTATGGATCTGCTAAGTCTCTCTGTTTTCACATTGCTAAAGGCATTATTCCTCAGGAAAAGCTAGACTGGTATTTTACTATACCAGTACAAAACAACACTTTAATAATAGACACCAGTTGTTTCAGGGTAAAGTAGTCAATGTACAGATAAGACGTAAGTTGTTGAACTTGGTAATAACTATCGTATACAAATCTTAAGGGCTGGTGATAATAGTTCATCAGAATTCATGATCTTCTATGGAAGTCGATGCACGGTTTCTGTTTTCCAGTAGTTCTCCCTCAGTGTCACCTGCTAAAGGAGTAGTAAGGGGTTTATGGTCGGGATGCTGGAACTGACTGGGTAAATTAGTTTTAATTCTTCACCGATGAATTGAAAGTCCCCTTTTTAGTGTTTCATTTACTGCCATGAAGGTTTCATATAGATCAAGTGCGGGTATTAATCTTTGCTTTTATCCTTTCCTGCTCCCAGCACTCCCTATAATCTATTTTAACACGGCATTGTTGCATAGTTAATTCTTATACTTCTGTCAGATGCTGTGACGAGTGACGGTAATTCGGAAACCCGGCTTGGCTCCGCAGATGTAGCAGCCGGCCAGCATGTGCTGGTATGTGCTTTACAAGAGCTTGGAAATCTCATACACGGTCTGGGCACCACAGCTGCGCCTTTGCTGCAGGATTCCAGTGCAGGTATCTATTGTGACTCATCTGAATACCTCGTTTTTACCTTTACTCTGTCATCTTTATTCCAGGGAGGGAAATCTCCTTCCTATAGTTCATTTCTGAAAGATTCCACTCTAGAGTTATTAGAAATGTTTTATGAAATATATATATAGTCAAGATTACTAAAAGTTTGTGTATCTAGAGGGAGGGTTTGCTGTTGCTATTGAAGGTTCTCTGCATCTCTCCCACAACCCCAGCCCCGCTCTCCTTTCTGAGGATCGTTGAGATCATGGAAAAATAGCCCTGGCCCATGTGGCTCTGGTTCAAGTCCCAGCGGGGGCATGTACGGAAGGCAGCTAATCCATGTTTCTCTCTCACGTTGATGTTCCTCTGTCTCTTTCTCCCTCCCTTCCCCTCTTTCTAACATCAAAAATAAGTAAATGAAAATAGTTATTTAAAAAACATCATGGAAAAATAGAGAAGTAAACCTGAATTCATCGCTCTCATCTGAGTGAAAACACTAGTTTCTATATGGTACAAATAATTTACTTCCTCAGAGTTTTTTGCAAGCAGTCTCTGTTTTGTTTCTCTTTTTGAAAATTATTTAATCACTGAAAGATAATTCACATTATACAAAGTTCACCCCTTTTGAAGTGTACAGTTCAGGGGTTCCGGTATGTTCAGAGTTACACGACTACCACCACTGTCTCCTTCCAGAATGTTTTCATCATCCTAGGAAGTCCTGCCCCCATTAGCAGTCGCCCCCGTGTCCCTTTCCCCGCTCCTGACAGCCTCTGATCTGCTTTCCGTCTCTGGATTTGCCTATTTGGGTATTTCATATAAATGGAATCAAACAGTATGTGTTTATTG
The DNA here is from genome assembly GCA_004027735.1 of Carollia perspicillata. Lineage (NCBI taxonomy): Eukaryota > Metazoa > Chordata > Mammalia > Chiroptera > Phyllostomidae > Carollia > Carollia perspicillata. The sequence goes on along the minus strand of PVKM010002085.1, from coordinate 47,418 downwards.
TGACTGGCTTTTATTTCATCACTCTTTAAAATTATTTTTAATGGTTTTTGTCCTTTGTGATACATATTTTCTGTGGACTGAAACTTTACATTATATTTTGTTTGCTAGCTATTTATCCCAGGATACATATTATTTAAGCAGCAGTTGACGTGAAGTGTTACATGTTTTGGTGAAGGTGTATATTAAATTGTTACAATGTGGACATGTTTTTTTTACTGGTAGTGGCACTCCACTGTCTTTGTAGTTGGTTAGTAGTATATTTACGACCTAGCAAATCCTCAAGTTGAACATTTTGTTTCTCATATAAGAGCAGTACGGTAGACAGGAAGTATACTGAACGTCTGTAAATGTGCCAGAAGGGATTTTTTATCCTGAAAAACGGAGGGTGGAGCATGGTGTAACATTTCTTCTCAAGACACTTGTTACTGGTCATTTTTAATTACTAGTACCACCAGTAATGATCTCAAGGTAAAGCGCACAGAACATTGGCTTATTTAGGAAATACAGGCTTTCTTTTGTGTATTGGTTTCATTTAAGCAAGTTTTCATGAGCTGTATTAGAAGAACTAATTAATTCTTGGGCCCCCAAAATTAATTATAATTATGTATCACCTACATAATTTTTATTCTGATTTATCTTTTACTAAAGATAATGTATACTTTATTCATGTGACTACTTATTCCTTTGACTGTATAATTGCTAAATGAGTTTTATGTGTGTGGCTAAGGCATCTTTTCTTTTTTCTGTTCTTCCAGGCGTTCTTGACAGTGCCATTTCAGTTATTCCTCATCCTAGTGTTTCTGTTCGACTAGCAGCAGCTTGGTGTTTACACTGCATCGCTGTGGCATTGCCTTCTTACCTAACACCTCTCTTAGACCGTTGCCTTGAAAAGCTTGCTGTACTTAAGTCTTCCCCGGAAGCAGTAACTGGCTTTAGTTTTGCTGTGGCAGCTTTGTTGGGAGCAGTGAAACATTGTCCTTTAGGAATTCCTCACGGAAAGGGCAAGGTAATGATTTCATTCTCCACAGATACTAATGACATTCTAAGCTTTTCCTAAAACATCATAGTCTTCTTGTGCACCACCCAGTCACACCCGTGCAGGACAAATTTCTTAGCAGTCAGCTGTACTACTTAAGTGTAAAATATTATCAATGTAATTACTATGGAGAAAGGAAAGGTTGGTTAAATAATGTCTTATCCACACTCAAATAGGAGTGCTGTCTGTTGAAAGTATTTCCCCTTGGTAAAAGAATTTGTTCCTGACGGCTTTATTTTGCTATATATTAAGCTCTGCCATAAAGGACATTTAAAATCGCATTGTAAAAGACAAATAGAGCTGCAACAAAAATCTTAAACTTCGTTTAATAATTTTGTGATATTATTTTGAAATTAAATGTACTCAGATAAAGTAGATACTTCTGTTCTTAGGAAACAACATTTTCCATATTAAAAAAAGAGCTACAACAATAGAATCTAGAAAGTTAAGTAAAAGCCCGTATGTTAAAGTCAAATTGAAAATACTACTATGAACTTACAATTTCCTGTTTTTAAATACACTTATCTTCTCTGCCTAGAAAATACCTAAAAGCAGTAACAACTACGTAGCAGGGACAAGCCCTAGTACCCAGATTATGGCTCTAAATACCTTTTCCAGCAAAGGAATCAGAACTTCATAGAGTGGCTGGTTCTAGGTTGGAGGCAGGAAATGCACAGTATAAGCCTGGAATATCTGGTCATGCCAGAAAGCACAGAACTAATCACGTTTACAGTGTGTTCATTATAAAAGAATACAAGAGGTAACTTAAGGGGTTTCTACTCACCAAAGATGGGATAATGTGTACATCAAAAAATAATGGCAAATGTTGATTGAAGCTAAATATATGTACACCCTCATGAGTTCATAATGATGCTAAAAAAAAAAGTCACCCTCAAATTGCATTGCTGACCAAAAATATAGTTTTCTCAGTAAATATAGTGCTTTTGAAGGTAGTGCTTTCAACCAGATGTGTGATATAGAGCCTAGTGAATAAATAACTCCATGTTGATGTGCAAAGAATTTGGAAGAGAACTAAAGGAAAAACTTTAATGAACTATAAAACACAAAATATATTTTCCTTTTTGATAGGTAGCTAGGGATTGCAGTTTGTCAGAGACTGTTTCATGATGAAAGCCCTCATAACCTGGGCCTCACACACAAAAGTATTTCTTTTAAAATAAATTACCACTATTAATTGCTTTCTTGTTGTCATTCCTTTGTCTTTATTAATGAGTATCCTAGTATCTCTTCCACAATTAACGCTTTGCAAAAAAACATAACCACTATTTCAAAAATTGTAAATGTACTTTGAGTATTGCAAACACCATTTGAATTAAGGTGATTGATAACTTTGGGAGGTGGTATGATTCATTGAACTTTATTATTTTAGTTATATTCTAAACCAACACATCATATCTTGCTAAGCAAAAAATTGCCATTGTATTGTATTTAGTTAAATTTAATATCCTTGGATGTTACTAGTTCAGGCAGACAGGATTGGTTTATTTGGTCCTCACTTTTTGAGTGTTATCCATTGGCTGAAGGCTGCAATTAATCTAAATTAGCAGTAAGTTGGTTGGTTGTTGTAAAATCCAGTAGCCTTCCAGGCTTCGTGAAATTCATAATACTCACTGCTTCTTTAGAGGTAATTGGTCTCCAAGATGTTTTCTCAGGCATATTAGATACCTGTTGGTCTTTGTATGGTACAAGGATGGATTATTCATAAATGTGAAACATCTGGTTCTTCCTCTCAGTTTTTTATAACTGCCTATTTTATAGACTTTTAAAATACAACCTTTTAATGAATCCCATTATACTTTGAAACCTCAATGTGAAAACTTTTTTTAAGGTTGTATTTATTTATTTTTAAAGAGAGGGAAAGGGAGGGAGAGAAAGAGGGAGAGAAACATCACTGTGTAGTTGCCTCTCACACACCCCTGCTTGGAGACCTGGCCCGCAACCCAGGCATGCACCATGACTGGGAATTGAACCAGCATCCCTTTGATTTGCAGACTGGTAATCCACTGAACCACACCAGCTAGAGCCCAATGTGAAAACTTTTAACCTCCATGGTATACAGCTACTCAGGTATCAAAGTGGTATGCAAAATTTTTTAAAGCGAGATTCCTGTAAGGAGGCTTTTTCTGGTAGTTACTATCTAAGATGGTTGCCAAAAACAAAAATAAATTCTATACAGCTAAACTTAAACAATTATACAATGTTGTCACATATACTCTACAAACAATCATGATTCCTGTGTACATCTAATATGTGAATATTTAACCTTGAAAATATACTTTTTCTTGTAGTTTTTATATGACATTGTCCTGTGATATAGTTTACATCAGTGATTTTCAACCGGTGTGCCATAGCATTTTTAAAACATGGAATACCTATTTAGTCAGGGGCACTGACCTCTTTTCCCTGAGTTTGTCAAATGAAAAATGACAGCGGAGCTGTCTGGTGTGAATGAATCAAAAGTATACCTATTTCAATGTCAGATCAGCAAAATATATATTTTTTGGTGTGCTGCAGAATTTTAATAGTTTATGTGTGGCATGAGATAAACGGCAGTTCTTTATCAATTAATGTATTATATGTGAGAATCAATTTTTCAAGATATTATTACTGTTGTCCTTTGCCCAGTAATCTATAAACTGATATGCTCTTTGTTTTTGCTGTTTTCTCTTCTTTGTAAACAGATTATTATGACATTAGCAGAGGACTTGCTGTGTTCTGCTGCTCAGAACAGTCGCCTTTCAGCTCAGCGCACACAAGCTGGATGGTTACTGATTGCTGCTCTGATGACGTTAGGTAACAGTCTTGTAGGATGTTTACGGAACTGTGAACTTCGTGTTTTCTGAATGTAAAATATTGTAATGGACGATTTGACCAGACTGACTTTCAATATGTACCAGAATTTAAATATCTACACAAACATTTGTTTTCTAGCCAGTCACCTTAGGAAGCCATATACTTCCTTCCTTCTCCAAAACATTTTTCGATTTATTTGAAATTCTCTTTAAGATCAGTATGTTAAACTTAAATAGGATAAGCCAATTTGATCATCTTTCAGTCTTAACTTTGAGTGACTCTGGCTTTTCCAAAAATCATTTATATCCATCTTCAGAAAAAAACATTTTCCAAAATACAAAGTAGGCAAGAAAACATAATATAGTCTGTGAATCCATTTCTATAATTGTTGTGGGAATTAGTAACACCAATAAGGTAATTACATCGAAGGGGATAGGGTTCATCTATATTATATTTATTAAAAATCAGTATGTATTCTGTGGTCATGACTGTTATATCCTGTAACTTTGAAACTCAATTTTATTGCTTTATTAAAGCTATATTTTGTTATAAATCTGTACTTTATAGTCATGTCATTTATTGCTAGCATATAAAAGTGGCTGAATTTGACCAATAAATTATTTTGACATGTAAGTAATTTGATCTAAACGGGCTTGAATTAAAAGAAGCAATCATAAATGAGGAACCACTTTAAGTAGTGTTCTTGAGATGATTAAAGAGATACCGAACTAGATCAGGGTTCAGCCAATAAGCCAAATTTGGCTTGTTGCCTGTTTTATACAACCTGCAAGCTAAGAATGATTGTTACCTTTTTAATGGTTTCAAAACAAAGGCTATTTTTTGTGACATGAGACTTATATGAAAATCAGTTCTCAGTGTTTGTAAATAAAGTTTTATTAGAACACAACCACAGTCATTTGTTTAAATCTTATCTGTGTCCTTCAGGCACCAGTAGTAGCAGAACTGAGTAATTGCAGTAGAGACTGTATGGCTTTAAAAGCCAGAAATGTTTACTCTCTAGCCCTTTTTAGAAAATGTTTGTTGGCCTCTGGCATAAATCATCATTTCACAGTGTCGTGGATATAATCTGCTAAAGTTTTCATTTGCCCTTGGCTGGATGTTTCATGTCTGCCATATCAATATTCTTGGTTAATTAAAGGAGAAAATAAACTACTTAATAAATGCAGTATTTCAGTGAATAAAACTTTTTAAAACAAGGTTATTCAATTGGAAGAAGACTATAAAAGACCCCTTTTTTAAGAAAGAGTAGTATATATTTTACTGCATATTCACAATCAACATACAAAGGATTAAATTTTTAAATTAACGTTTTCTTTAACTACTATGTTTTCTTGAGCTGTATTCTATTCTTATGCATTATGATTTCCCCTTATTGTAATTTTTAGAATGTGTCAATAATATCCTAGCAACTTTCAAAGGGGATCAGTGAGGTTATTGCTATTAAGAATCATGAATTCATACGGTTTTTGTGTATTTATGTGTTACAGCCCATTGCGGTCATTATTTCTTTTGATCCTCAAATTGTCTCACCTTTAGTCAGTGGGAGCCCTTTCAGGTTGGTTCATGTGTCCTTTTAACATGAAGCTAGTATTTTGTGATATAATGTGTTTATTTTTGACATGGCAAGATGTCCCAGATTTTACATTGTATCCTAGGCTTGCAAGCAGTCTCCTTTCTTCTTTGAGTTCTGATTCTTTTTTGTGGGGAATGGTATTCATGGAAGTCTTAGTGCTTTATTAATTTCACCTTGCAGTTTTAACACCTCTTTTGTGTTTTCAGCAATTCCTTCATCATTAAAATTCCCATCATTAGTTTTAATACATTCACTATTCTGAACAAATGTTAACTCAAATAGACCACATTCAAGTCCATTCCTCAAATATGAACTGCATAACATTTTTAACGTTTTTTGCTACACTTACCAGTTTATCTGATGTCACATAAACCAACTTTGATTTACCTAACGATACCTATATATGCCTTACAGATTCGTGGATGGCTCATGAAATGTGTGTTATTTTTGCTGGGTATAATATTATTGTATTATTTTTTAATCCTCACCTGAGGATATGATTAGCAATTTCTTTTTAGAGTGAGAGAGAGAGAAAGAAACATCGATGTGAGAGAGAAACATTGATCAGTTACCTCCCATTCATTCCCCAGCTGGGGATTGACCATGTAACCTAGGCATGTGCCCTGACTGGGGATGGAACCCGCATCCTCTCATTGCAGAGCCAGAATGTGAGAAAAGGGACAAAGTATTGCAGTAGTGGGTTAAGATATGTTTATTAACAGATTTTTAAATAGCCACAACTTTGGGTTCTTTTGTAAGTGATAAGTTGAATGAATTACAGGTCCCGCAGTTGTCAGTCATCACCTTGCTCGAGTTCTGCTGTTGTGGAAGTGTGTGTTTCCAGTGTCTCCTAAAGATCTGGAAACAGAAAAGAGCCGAGGAGATTCCTTTACCTGGCAGGTAACCTTAGAAGGACGAGCTGGTGCACTCTGTGGTAGGTGGAGTTGAGTCTTTTTGTTCCCTTTCCTTTAGCTTTTCCCTCTCTTTAACTTTACACATACTTGTATGTTCAGTTGAAGGGGGACAGTCTTTTTATGGTGATTTTTCTTGATAATTGAATATAATTGATTATGGTTAGTTGGTGATTATAACAGAAGTGTATGTAATAAACCAAATTTAATAGTTCTTATCCTTAGGGTAATACATGTTTTATTAGCTGTACTCCAGTTGAGAAATGTCAAGATTGCTTTGCCTTAAGTAGGCACTTGTTCTTCATTTCAGAAATACTAGGGTTGGATTTAATTAGCATTGATTAAACATGTTTCCATTTTGTTTTATATATATATAAATTGTACCCTTCATAATATATAGGCCTTTAAAAATAGTATACACTATGAAAATTTGAACTAAGGAAGTCCTTGAAAAGACATGAAAGCATTGATTTTGGTTTTGTGTGTTTATTCATGGTGTTTTTTACTCTTAAGAATGGAGAACAATTTTTAAATTAATCTTAAAACTCAGTCTAACTTTAAAATACTCTTTATTCTATATATGAAATTAACTCCGTATAAAAAGTTATGTGTTTCGGGTAACATCTACAAAAACCTAACATACTGACTCAAAAGGAGCATGGTTCTGTATAACTAGTATAGAACTGGTAAACTTTAGGGTCTAAACTGATTTATCCTTCTACTTTTGAACTCAAGAGCTGAGTAAATCCTCAGGAAAGAAACATTTTGTTAACTTGGTTGGTGGTCTCTCTTAGTAATTCTAGGAAGCTTATTTTTACTTTGATTAGAAATAGACTGCCCTAGCTTCCTTTTTGTACTAGAGTTTCCAGAATTTTTTTTTTGTTTTTAACACATTTCTTTATTCCTCTAATAAAAATGCAAATGTTGTGGCACAGTTGAATGCTTTTTTTCCTAGTTCATTACACTCTGCCAAGTGAAAGTCTGCTCTGTGTTTCAGCTATGAAGAGCCTCGTTTCCCACTGTGGTGATCTCCTTACTGAGGAAGTCATTCAGCGTCTTCTTCCACCGCTGCCCTGTGCTGTGGATTTGCTAACTCAGTAAGGATCTGCTGTTTAGATTTGATTTAAACAGTTGTAATAGTAATCAATTACTCTCTGATTATGTAATATTTTAAACACAATAATAAGGCCGGTTTCCATGGTTGGCGAATGATACTCCTTTTGTACAAGAAGGCAAATATTTAGTTATGTGATTTATTTTTTTAGGCTAGGGTTTTGAAAAGAAAAACATATTAAAAGGGAAGGAAAGTTACTTGGTGGATAATGTATCTTCTATACAGTTAGATTTAACCAAGAAATTAAATTATCAAACCTGTTAACCTTTTCAGGTATGCACTTTACTGGTTTGTTAGAGCTATTCTGTGTTTATAAGAACCAGATGGTTGTTAACAGTTTCAGTTTTTTGTTTCTTATAGTTTTCATATGTTTGACTTATACATATATGGTAAGAAAACAGAGAAAATCCAGTATATATCACGAGCACATGTAATTTCCAAATTGATAAAATGTGTAATTTAGAGAAAGTCTCTCAAGAAGTATTTAATGATGTGGCACTTTGTATATACAGAAAAATATATTTAATATGTGGCTTATAAAGCAGAGCAAAATGAGCTGTAAGGGTCAGATAGTAAAATTTTAGGCTTGTGGGCCATACAGTCTCTGTTGTACCTACTCAGCTCAGTTGTTATAGCTCAAAAGCAGTTATAGAGCCCTGATCCGTGTAGCCCAGTTGGTTGGGGGTTGCCCCACAAAGCCAAAGGTCGCCTGCTCAATCCTGGGTCAGGGCAGATGCTTGGGTTGCAGGTTCCGTCCCTTGTGAGGGCACATGCAAGAAGCAACCAACTGATGTTTCTCTCTTGTGTTGATGCTTCTCTCCTCTTATTCCTCCCTTCCTTCCCCCCTCTCTAATAAAAATAAAATAGTTTAAACTATATTTAAAAAGCAGTCATAATCTGTTAATGAATCAACACAGCTGTGTTTTAGTAAAACATTACAAAAGTGGGCAGCAGGTCGAAATGTAGCTACCCCTGAACTAGAATGTTAACAACACTGTTGAAGTTACCCGTGTGCTCCACTCTACCGTTCTTCCTGCCTTCCTTTAGAGATAATCACTACCCTGAATTTTGTAGCTGTCATTCCCTTGCATTTTTAAAAAGTGGATCTCGTATATATGCCTCCCTAAACAGCACATCGTTTAGTCTTGCTTGGTTTTGATCTAGCAGACAGTATCTTAACTGTTTCTGAGACTTAACATTTGTTTACTCAGCGTTGTTTCTGAATTTCATCTATGTGTAAGTTTTTAAATTCATTTTGATTTCTGTACAGTAGGGGTGTCAGACTCATTTTCACTGGGGCCATGTCAGCATTGCAGTTGCCTTCTTTGAAAATAATTTTAGGACTGTATAAATAAATGTAACTACTCCTTAACTGTTAAGGAAGTGAACTTACATTCGGCCCTTTGAAGGCAACCATGAGACCAATGTGGTCCCCGGTGAAAATGAGTTAGACACCCCTGCAGTACAGTGCTTGATTGTGTGAATATACCGCATTGTAGTTATCTTCATGTCAATGAAATAGCCAAATTATTTTCCAAAATTCTTGTATATTTCAACAGATAGTACATGAGTACCCTTTGATTCACTTCTTCACCAGCACTTATTCAGATATCTATTTGCACCCATCTGGTAGATATAAATTGGTATCTCATTGTGATTTCTATATATCTGATTCCTAATGTTTTTTTTTATATATACTTGTGGACCCTCACTATTCCCTCGTCTGTGAAATTCATATTCATGCATGTCTGTACCTGTTTTTAGATAAAGTCATTTTTTGATTAACATTCTTAATTTAAATGTCAAACTTACTAATCCTTTACATTTTATCTTTTGATTTTAAAAATCCTCCTTACTTCCTAGCTATAAAGATACTGCTCTAAAATATTGGAAGTTTTGTTTTTAATTCATCTGGAATTGATTTTTGTGTTTGGAGCAATATGTGTTAATGTGAAGTATGAATTATCTTACACTTTAGTAAAAAAATCCATACTTCCAGGTATTGCCATTCACTTCCATCATGTATTTTATTACATATACATGGTCTGTCTGGTTTTTGCTTTCTGTTGTGTTTGACTTGTGTGTTTGCCCATTTCTGAGCCAACACCACATCATCTTTATAATAAATTTTAGTGTTTGTTAGAACAAGCTTTTGACCTTACTTCTCTTAGGCATAGTTTGGCCCTTCTTGCACTTTTGATTGTCTACTTTTGAAATTTTAATTGGAATTGCACTTTATCTATAGATAAATTTGGAGATAACTGATATTTTTACAATACCATAAATAAACATGATACCTCTTTTCTATTATTGAGGTATTTTATAAAGTATAAAATTATTTTCCATATGAAAGTTATGTCTTTTTAAAAATTAATTCCCAAAGACTATACTTTCAGGGATCATTTCTATAGTTCATTACTAGAGAAGTTTCTCTGAACATTTAGAGCACCTGAAACCACAAGGAGGAAGTGCATTGTTCTCTCCTGAGCATGATGTCAGCTTTTGGTGTTGCTTTTGCAACTGCAAATAGCCATTGATGATCGTTCTTCTCTTCCTTTGGAAGAGTAAGAGGGAGAGAACGCAGTCTGAGTGGTAAGAAAAAAAATTAATTCTCAGATACTTTATATTTTCCATTACAGTTATTATACAAGTGTTGGTAGTGTATATGTGAAATCTCTTTATTGCTGTTGTAAAAAAATGCAGTCGATCTTCTATCCAGCCGCCTTTCTAAACTCTCTTACATTAAACATTTACTTGTAGATTCTTCAGAATTTCTGCCTGTATAAGCCTCATTCATTCATTCGTATTCTCTCTCTCCTCCTAATGTGCTAACTAGATAACTACCATTTAAAGCTGAATAGAAAAGGTTAAAAGGAATGTTTCTCATGTTTCACAAATAATAATCTTTGCTACAGGCTTTTTGTTAGATCTTTTTTATCAGCTACAAATGGTAAGCTTTCCTAGTTTGTCACATTTTGTTGTGTTTTGTTTATTATGAATAGGTTTTGATTTTTATTAAATGGTTTAATCTGATAATTGTAACAACTTTTAAAAATTTTATTGACCAGTTTTTTACATAGTTGCATTCTTTGGGATAAATTGAGCTTGAAATAATTATCTTAATTATAAACATGTGGCTTAGGATCACTTCTATTTGAGTTTCTCCATATATACATATTCACTGATGAGACCCACATGTCTGGGAAGCAGTATGGACCTGGTACTTTTTTTCAACTATATATTCCATTTCATTAAATGTGTTGACCTTCTGAGGTCTGGTTTGGCATAAATTTTCCTCCGTGGTCCCAGTCTGAATCCTGAGAGTATTAATATGTATTATTTCTATTTTTTCAGTTTGAACTATTTTTAAATTTCATAGTTTTTAAATGGTTTAAAAGTATGTTTTAAGTTCTATTGTTTCATCTGTCTTCACTAATTTTTTGTCTGTTTAACCTATTAGTAATTGAAAGTGATGTGTTAAACTCCTTTACTGTGATGCTGGGCTTATCAGTTTTTCTCTGTAGTTCCATTCATTTTTGTTCTTCCATAATTTGAGACTAATTAGTTATATAGGAGTAAGTGTCTGATTATTATTTTATATATGGTGTTTTTCCATGTCACTGTTTTTAGGTATGTCTCATAAACTGTGTGTAGTTGTAGTTTTTAAAAATTGAATCATACACGTTCACTTCTGGGGATCTTTTCATTTTGTCTTTCATGACTCTTAATCTTTTCTAACACTTTTTTCTCCTTCTCTCTCTTTTGCATTCTAGGTAATTTCTTTAGCTATCTCTTTCACTTCAGTAGTTCTCTCTTCAGCTGGGTTTAATCAGATATGCCTTTGCCTCTGCCAGGCCTCAGGACAATTTTAACCCCCATTTAGAAACCCCACCTTATCACCTCTACCTTGCCATGGGCACAGGTTCAACCCATAGATTCATATGTTCCTATCAGCATCTGTGTCCCCGCCCTCATTTCAGCTCATGTTTCGTTTCATGCTTTTCATATTTGGTTGGAGGAAGGGAAGTTGGCCTTGAAGAGGTCAGTTTCTGGAGGCCTGACAATGCAGATGGGCTCTGATCTGCTCTCCTAATAGAAGCAGAAACCACAGGAATGCTTTTCTGAATTCTCATTGGTTCCTTTTGCCTCACTTTAAAAAAAAATACACATCCTTCTAAAGTAAATATTATTGTATTTAAAATAATGTTGCAGGATCTTTTAACATCTTGCTAGTGTAATTGAAACAGTTTTCATATGCCAGCAATTATTTTCTCATCTGGTTTCAAAGAAATACAAAAATTCTGTCAATTTATTTTTAACTCCCATAATAAAAAAATTCTGCCCTGGTTTATAAATGTTTTCTGTACAGTTTTTTACTAAGCTGAATGATATAAAATGAAACCAACTTTTTAAAATAAAATGGCAAGTCAAAATATAACTCTCTTCTAGCAAACTAGAAATAGCAAGCAGTATTTTCTAGAAAATACAAATGAATAAGCATTGCTGGAGTTTGTTAGAATACCTAGAAACCCCATGCCATGACAGTTTAGTCAGTTTATTCCAGTGTCACAGTAAAAGTGATTCCACTGAATTTCTGAATTGCCAAAAGAGATGGAAACCATACTCCAGTTGATAACATGATACTTTGCAAAGAGTAATAATCCTTTCATAAATATTTGTTAGATGAGTGAACATTAGTAAAATGTCTTAATACCAGTAATGGGAATAACCAGAAGATAAAACAGAGTTCCTGAATGTAAAAGAAGAGGCCGTGGCTGAGTAGCTCAGTTGTTTAGAGAGTCATCCCAATACGTTAACATTGCAGGTTCCACTCTCCTGTCAGGGCACACATGGGAATCCACCAGTGAATGCACAAATAAGTGAAAGAATGAATCAGTGTTTCTTCCTCTCCATCACTCTCTCTAAAATCTATAAATTAAAAAAAATTTAAAGAAAGTAAAGGAAGAGTGTGAAGAAAGATGGTAAGTGTGAATAGAACTGTAGGAGAAACATGGGCTCAGCTCTAGCTTTTCTAAAAGAGAATGTGCTTTGTGATTTTGTATGTTTTCATGATTCATTCCTATTTGGTGATAGATTTCTAGATCAAGTTTCTAACTAACACTTGGATTTTTTTCCTAGGTATTGTATTTGTGTCTCCTATTTTATTTCTTTGATTTTTTTTCTATCATGATAGTGTTTACAAATGCCAAGTAACACAGCTTGGAACATAGCTAATTGTTTTATTTTCTAGACACAATACTTAATGTTCTTAGAACTTTTAAGCTGAATATATAGTTTTGTTTTATGAAGTATGATAGAAAAGATAGCAAAATGATTTTCATGTGCGACACTTCTAATCCCTCTTATAACTTATAATCACATCTTATTAAAAAACAAAAATAAAAGCACTGATGTTCATTAATAATATGTTTAGCTATTTTATTTTTATATATCAATCTTATAATATTTGTACATTATTATATAATGTACTCACCTAAAATATACTTTCTCTTTTATTTTAAGGCTTTCTTCAATACTAAAAACATATGGAAGTCCTTTGAAAACTCCATCAGTAGTTTATAGACAGCGACTTTATGAATTACTGATTTTATTACCTCCTGCAACCTATAAAGGTATGTGCTTTAGATCTGAGTATTTTATTGTTTGTAGCTAGCACAGTGCCTGAAAGTAATACCTGAATAAATTAATTATAGGGCAATTGTGTAGTGTCCTAAGAAGTGTAGGGAGTTAAACTTAATCCGTATGTTCACCATTTGATAGTGAATAAAATACATTTTTTTAAAAACCCTACTTCATGTCTTATGTCTCTCTTCTGGGGGGAAAAAAGTCTATATGTGAGAGGGAATAAGTAACAAAGATTGGTCTTAATTCTATCCAGTAGTTTGTACAGAATCTATAATGAAAATCTGTTAGAAATCTGGCCATTACTAGTTTCCTCTAGAATGATTGTCACATGCATTCTTTTCCACTATTCCAGTCTTACCTCTGCGCAGATAGAAATTTAATATTGAACTACAACGGTATAACTGATTGTATAAAGTGTATAATGTAGGTCTTGCTGTTATTAGGCTCAAAGATGTAAAATGAACTTGCCCCTATTTTAACATTAGTCCTAAAACATTTCTCATAAATGTAAAATAGTTTTAAGAAAAACTGTATACTACTACCAGATAACTCAAGATTCTTGTTTTAAGAGGTAAAAGTTAGAAATGGTCTCCAGTGGGAACTTTTATATGTTTTTTAGTCTTAATTTTCAGCAGACAACACATCAAATTGATTGTTACTTCAAATTGACTTTTTTGTTAAAATACATTTATTGGCTTATATCCTTATACTGCAAATAAATACAATATAATATATACCACAGTAGCTCAAAACATTAACTTACAACATCTCTATTGGCCTTCATTGTTTATGTGAGTGGTATTGTTCGTACTGCCTCTATTCCTGAGTCACAAATATACCTTGCAGCCCTGGTTGAGTGGCACAGTTGGTTTGAATGTCATTCCATATACCAAAATGTTGCGGGTTCAATTCCTTGTCAGGGCACATATTTAGGATGTGGGTTCAGTCACCTGTCGGGGCACATATGGGAGGCAACTGATCAGTGTTTCTCTTTTTTTCCCTCCTTTCCTTTCTAAAATCAATAAACATAGCCTCAGGTGAAGATTTTTAAAAAATAAATGTAGAAATTTTAATTTTTTTAATTCACCTTTTATTATCCTCACCTGAGGACATTTTTTTCATTCCTTTCAGAAAGAGAGAGAAAGAGAAATGTCAATTGGTTGTCTTCTAATATGCATTCTGACCAGGGCTTGGACATGCAACCCTTCAGTCTACAGGGTGATGCTCCAATCAGCTGAGCCATGCTGCCCAGGGCAAAATTTTAAAATTTTTTAAAATTAAAAAATATATACAACATCCAGCAGAAGTAACACCTGCTTGAGTGTGGTTGGTAGGGTAATAATATGAGGGTAATAATATGAATGTAATTAATTTGAAAATTTCACCTAAAATATCATAAGGTGTGCTTGAATGTGATATTGTTATGTGATAAAATTACATGCTTATGATTTGTAATAGAAGATTTTGTAATAATAAAGGGGTGTTATATGTGCTAGTACCTGTATATACACCTAACAAAATGTTGCTATAAAGTAAGCATTTAGTCTGCACTTCTGATGAAATGAAATAAATTAATACATTGCCATTTCTCAGAAAAACATATCCCAAAATCCATTTCTGTGTACCAGGTACTGTGCTAGCAATTATATGTATTACATCGATTCTTTGACAACACTGATTTTTTTAAAAAATTTATTTATCTTAAGAGGGGAAGGGAAGGACAGAGGGAGAGAAATATCAATGTATGGTTTACTCTCATGCGTCCCCCGCTGAGAACTGGCCTGCAGCCCAGGCATGTGCCCTGACTGGGAATTGAACTGCGATCCTTTGGTTCACAGGCCCGTGCTCAATCCACTGAGCTACACCAGCCAGGAGCTGACAACACTGATTTTAACAGCGTGGGTCTGTTTATGCAAGGATAGTTTCCCATAATTACTGTGATCATATTTTCTCTTATGGTTTTCTTTTTTTTTTTTAATGATTTTCCTAATATTTTCTCTAGCTTATTTTATATTGTAAGGATACAGTATATAATACATATAACATACAAACTATGTGTTAACTGACTATTTATGTTATTGTTAAGGCTTCTGATCAACAGCAGGCTATAGAAGTTAACTTTTTAGGGAAGTTAAAAGTTATATGTGGATTTTCAGCTGCATGGGTTGTCACTTATAACCCCCATATTATTCAAAGGTCAACTGTATTATTTATCATGTGATAATATAATGAGCCAGTTACATTTTCCTGATTTGACAGATAAAGGCACACAGTTTACAAAAAACGATTTAAGAGCACATAGCCAGGCTGTCAGGTGCAGCCATGCCATGCGCTTTCCCAGGAAACAGTCTCATGCTTCCCCTTATGGGAGAGCCACAGAAACACTCTCCCAGTTTCCAGCAGACCCAAACTCTGGGCTCTGGAGACCCCACCCATTAGCCTACTAGATGCCTCACGCAGTAGAGTACAGGGAAAATTTTCTAGACAGACTTAAACTGGTGGCTTGGGGGCAGGGGAACACACCCACCATTTCCCTGAAGTCTAAAAGGCACCTGCCGTGGAAGATCCAGGATTCCCATTTCCCTGATTCCTCCAGAAGCCCTCTCAGAAACAGGTCTGTGACTAGTCTAAAACAGACAGCAGGCCAGCAGGCAGAGACAGGCAGAAGCAAATCGTGCAGTGACTTGGGTGCTTGTTGACACACCTCTGCATTCAGTGCTCGTAAAACCCAATTTTCCAGAGCAGCCAATCCCAGAGCAATCGGCCACAAACTGTGGGATCACTTATAGCCTCGAACAGGCTGCCAAGGGCTAGAAGTGGTTAGCACCTGACAGTGTCTTACCGTAGTCTCAGATGATATCACAGCCATATCCAAAGGGAGAACCAAGCACTAAACTCTGCTGAGATGAATACCACTTTGTTCTTTTTCATTGTTTTATTTTTTTATGGCCTTTTTATTATTTTTTCTTTTTTGTCCATGTTTGTTGCTTTATTATTTTCTTTTATATCTTTTATTTTCCTCTTACCTTTGATTGCTCCCATTGCTCCTTTTCTTCTTTTTGTTATCCTTTCTCTGTCTTTGTCCCTTTTCCTGTTTGCTTCTCTCAATCATTATTGCTATTAGCTCTGTTCCCTTTTCTGCCCTTTTGTCTTCTCTTATTCTTTTTCTTCCTCCCCCCTTTCCTAATACTCATTTTTCTTTCCACTGTTACTATTTTTTGATCTCTTGTCATTGATATTGCTGTTGTTGCAGGGATGTTTGCTTGTTTTGGTTTCATTTTGGTGGGGGGCGGTTCTTTTGCTTTGTACTCCTAGCACCTGCACAATATCATACAAGACATGGTGGTCAGGCTAGACGAAGCAGAGGATGCAATCAGCAGTTTGGAAAACAACATGGATAAAAACCCAGTCAGAGCAACAAAATGGGAAAAGATTTAAAAAGAGTGAGGATAGTCTAAGAGAGCTTTGGGATGACATGAAACATAACAATATTCCCAACATAGAAATACCAGAAGGAGAGGAAAAGGAACAAGGTATAGAAAGCCTGTTTGAAGATGAAATATCAGAAAACTTCCCTAATTAGGTGAGGAAGAGAGTCCCAATTAAGATGAGCACAAAGAGGCCCACGCACAGACATATCACAATTAAAATGGGAAAATTTAAAGGCAGACAGAATCTTAAAGGCAGCAAGAGAGAAACAGTTACCTACAAGAAGCTGCGATAAGTTTGTCAACTGATTTCCCAACAAAAACACTACAAGCCAAAAGGGATTGGCATGAAATATTCCAAATAACGAAAAGCAAGGACCTACAACCAAGACTACTCTACCTAGAAAGGATCTCATTTAAAATGGAAGGTAAAATAAAGAGGTTTCCAGATGAAAAAAGACTAAAGCGGTATATTTCCACTAACAAGCATTCCAGGGGAATGGGACTTGCTAATGGGACTGCTTTAAGAAAAAGAAGAAGAAGAAATTGAGAAAGGAACACAGGTACAGAAGGAAAAAATGGCAGTGAATAAGTACCAATCTGTAATATCCTTAAATATAAATGAATTAAATGCTCTAATCAAAAGACATAGGGTCGCTGAATGGATAAGAAAAAATGACATGCTCGTATGCTGTCTACAAGAGAACCCACCTCATAATACAAGATTTACTAGGCTGAAAGTGAAGTAATGAAAAAAATATATCCTATGTAAATGGAAGAGAAAGGAAAGTGAGGGTAACAATGCTTCTATCTGACCATTAGACTTCAAAACAAAGACCATAATGAGACAGAAAAGGTCACTATATAATACTTAAGGGGTCAGCCCAACAAGATGATATAATCCTCATAAACATATATGCACCCAATATAGGAGTATCTAAATACATGAAGAAAATCTTGGAGGACTTTGAGAAAGAGATCAACAGAAATACAGGCATTGTGGGTGGTGTAACACCACAATGTCAACAATGATCTTCCTAACAAAAAATCAACATGGATATAGTGGCATTAAATCATATTCTAGGTCAAGTGGATTTAATTGTTATTTACAGAACATTTCATTCCAAAGAAAGAGAATATACATTCTTTTCAAATGCACACATAACATTTTCAAAGATAGACTGCATGGTAGGATATAAAACAAGCTTTAAAAATTCAGGAAAATTGAAGTGATAATCAAGGTTTTTTTCAAATCACAATGGCTTGAAACTAGAAATCAACCTCAAGAAAAAAACTCAAACATTCAAATACATGTAGACTTGATAGCATGTTATTGGACTTGTCTGATGCGGTTCAGTGGATTTAGTGCTGCCATGTGAACCAAAGGGTCACTGGTTCGATGCCCAGTCAAGGAACATGCCTGGGTTGCGAGCCAGGTCCCCAGTAGGGGGCATGTGAGAGGGAACCACACATTGATATGTCTCCCCTCTCTCCTTCCCCTCTCTAAAAATAAATAAAATCTTTTTAAAAATAACATTATTAAATAATGAATGGGTTAATGATGAAATCAAGGAAGAAATCAAAAAGTACCTGGAAACAAAGAAAATGAACACCCAACAACCCAGAACCTAATGGACACAGCGAAAGCAGTCCTGAGAGGAGAGTTCATAGTGTTACAGGCTTACTTAAAGAAAATTTTAAAAATCTCAAAGAAACAACCTTAACTTTATACCTTAAAGAACTAGGAAAATAGCAACAAACAAAGCCCAGAGAGAAAGTAATTATGATCAGAACAGAAATAAATGACATAGAGACTAAAAAAAGCAATTCAAAAGATCAATGAATCCAGGAGCTGGTTCTTTGAAAAGATAAAATCAACAAACCTTTAACTAGACTCATCAAGAAAAAAAGAGAGGATCGAAATAAATACAAACAAATTAAAGAAGTAATGACAGATACCTCAGAAATAGAAAAAGTTGTAAGAAATTACTGCAAACAAGTATATATGCCAAGAAACTGGACAACCTTGGCAAAATTAATAACTTTTTGGAACATGTACTCTTTCAAAGGTGAATTGGAAAGAAGCAGAAAACCTGAATAGACCAATAACAACTAGTGAAATCTAAGCAGTAATGAAAAAAATCCCTGGACCAGATCATTTCACAGACAAATTTTACCAATTCAGAGAACTACCGCCTAGCCTTCTCAAACTATTCCAAAAACTTCAAGAAGAGGGAAGACTCCCAAACTTTTTATGAAGTCAGTATTATCCACATTCCAAAACCAGGTAAAGACACAAAAAAGAAAGAAAACTACAGGCCAGCATCTCTGATGAACATAGATGCTAAAATCCTCAACAAATATTAGTAAACCAGATCCAGCAATACATTACAAAGATCATACAACATGACCAAGTGGGATTCATCCCAGGGATGCAAGATGGTAAAATATCCAAATGTGATACATCACATAAACAAAATGAAAGGTAAAAATCACATGATCATATCAATAGATGCAGAAAAAGCATTCAATAAAATCCAGCATCCATTTATGATTTAAAAAAAACCAAAGTGGGAATAGAGGGAGCATACTTCAACATTTTAAAGGCTGTATATGAAAAACCTACTGCCAGCATTGTACTAAATGGGCAAAAACCAAAAGCACTTCCCTTAACATCAGGAACAAGACACAAGTGTCCGCTTTCCCCGCTCTTATTGAACATAGTGCTGCAAGGCCTAGCCACAGCTATCAACAAAAAGAAATAAAAGGCACCAAAATTGGAAAAGAGGAAATTAAAACTCATTATTAATAGATGATATGATATTGTACATAGAAAGTCCTGTAGGCACCATAAAAAAACTACATGTACCAGTGCAGTTCTCCCAACACCTTTTATTGAAGAGGCAGTCTTTGCTCCATTGTATACTCTTGCCTCTTTTGTCAAATATTAATTGACCATAAAGATGTGGGTTTATTACTGGGCTCTCTCTTCTGTTCCTACAGAAAAAACTACTGCCTAATAAATTTGGCCAGGTAGTGGATATAAAGTCAATATTCAGAAATCCATGGCATTTTTATACACTGAACTGTCAGAAAGAGAAACTAAGAATACAATCCAATTTACTATTGCAGAAGAAGTACGTAGGAATAATTTTAATCAAGAAGGTAAAAGACCTGTACTCGGAAAACTATAGGACACTGAAAAAAGAAATCGAGGAAACTAGAAATAAGTGGAAGTATATACCGTGTTCATGGATTGGAAGAATTAACATCATTAAAATGTTCATACTATCCAAAGCAATCTATCGATTCAGCATAATTTCTATTAAGATACCAGTGACATATTTCATACATCTAGAACAAATATTCTAAAAATGTATATGGAACCAAGAAAGACCTCAAAAACTTTAGCAATCTTGAGAAAGAACAAAGTTGGAGGCATCACAATATCTGATATTACACTCTACTACAAGGCCACTGTAATCAAACCCAGTCTAGCACTGGCATAAGCACTGACACATAGATCAGTGGAACAGAAGAGAGAGCCCAGTAATAAACCCACATCTTTATGGTCAATTAATGTTTGACAAAAAATGCAAGAATATACAATGGAGTAAAGACTGTCTCTTCAATAAAAGGTGTTGGGAGAACTACACTGATACGAGGAAAACAAAAAGAAACTAGACCACCATCTTATACCTGCCATACACTAGCATAAACTCAAAATGGATAAAAGACTTAAGTAAAAGTCATGATACCATAAAAATCCTAAAGGAAAACATAGGCAGTAAAATTTCAGATATCTCATGTAGCAATAATTTTGCCAATCTGTCTCCTTGGGCAAGGGAAATAAAGGAAAAAATAAACAAATGGGAGTACATCAAATTAAAAAGTCTCTGCACAGCTAAAGAAAACATCATCAAAATAAAAAGGTAGCCAATGTATGGGAGAACACACTTGCTAACAATACCCTGAAAAGAATTTAATCCCCAAAATACATAATGAATTTATATGACACAATACCAGGAAGACAAATAATCCAGTTTAAAAATGGGCAAAGGACCTAAATAGACATTTCCCCAAAGAGGATGTACAGAATACACATAGACATATGAATACATGCTCAATGTCACTAGCCATCGGAGATGTAAACTAAAACCACAGATAACCACCTCACACCTGCCAATATGGCTATCATTAATAAATCAACAAACAACAAGGGCCATCAAGGATGTGGAGATAAGGGAAGCCTTGTGCACTGTTGGTGGCAATGCATCCTGGTACAGTCACTGTGGAAAACTGTGGAATTTCCTTGAAAGACTAAAAGCAAGTGCCTTTTGACCAAGCAGTTCCACTGCCAGGAATATACCTGAAGAAACCCGAAACAATTTAAAAGAATTTTTGCATCCGCATGGTCATAGAAGAGTATTTACAATAGCCAAGATTTGGAAACACCCTAAGTGTCCGTCAGTAGGTGAGTGGCCAACTATACAGCGGAATACTGTGCAGCAGAAAGAAGGAAGGAATGCCTGCCTTTCGTGACAGCATGGATGGAACTTGAGAGCATTGTGCTAAGTGAAATAAGCCAGTTCATGAAAGACAAATAACATGATCTCTCTTTTAAGAAGAATCTAATGACAAAAATAAACTAAGTATCATATAAAGAGAGGCATAGAATCCTGGAACAGAGTGACAGCTGTAAGAGGGAAGCGGGGGAATGGGGACTGTCTGAAAGAAGGTGAAGGGGTCAGTCCAGAACATATACGAAGGAGCCATGGACAACAGTGAAGGAACAACTGATGAAGGAACTGGGGAATACGCTGGGTAGACGTGGGGGGGAGTGGGACAGCTGTAATAGCATAAACAATAAAATAAGCAAACAAACAAAAACGTAGCCAATAAACAGTGGAATCAAAATGAAAAGAGAGCCCTAATTGGTGTGGCTCAGTGGACTGAATGCCAGCCTGTAAAGCAAAGGGTCACCGGTTTGATTTGCAGTCTAGGGCACGTGCCTGGGTTGCAGGCCAGGTCACTGGTGGGGGCCACGCAAGAGGCAACCACACATTGATGTTTCTCTCCCTCTCTCTCCCTTCCTTCTCCTCTCTAAAAATAAATAAAACTTTATAAAGAAATAAAATAGATCTACATACTGGCTGGCTATCCATTTAACCTACTAGAGACTTCATAAACGGTCAAAGCTTAATGATAGGTCTGTTTCATCCATGCCATATCAATATAAAAGTTACCTGTTAGATAGCTAAAAAAGGCTTAGAGATAACTTCTGTTTCATATTCAGATAGTTGTTAGGTTCTGGCAAAATCAGTTCCCTTTAGACTTTTACATCAAGTTTTACCATAGTATTTTGAAATTTATATTCAAACTACAGATGAAAAATTGATTTTTTCCAAGTCTTCATTAAATATTTAAAAATAGGAACTTAAAACCTACAGCGAGTATCTCCTGATAAATGATGTCAACCCTTGAAGGATTTAAATTGAGGAGAAAAACAAAGTCTTGTACTATTGTCTCAATTGAAATTTGGTAATGCAGTCTGGTGCCCTGGTGAAATAATGAACATACAACTGTATAGATTTTAAGTCAGTTCCAGAGTGTTCATTGGGAGACAAAGTCAGGAGTTAATATGAATTTCTTGTAAATAGAATTTCTACATTCACCTTTGTCATTTCCAGGCTTATCTTTTTCTAACATGAATTAAGTAAATAGTAAAGTAGGTATAGTTTATAGAAAAACAATGATACAGATGTGGTACAGTTTTATTTTAAACAAAAATATTAATTTGCCATTTTATGTCTGTCTTTTTCCTATAATTACAACTATGGGAATAGAGTTAAGGATTCTGTTTCATAGATTTATATAACATTTATAGAGTTTTGGTGATATCAGTTGTTAAAATGGGTTAGTAAAAAGTAACCTTATAATACAAGTAAGAAATTGTCTTTGTTACATAGGACATATTTAAGAATTTAAATAGCTTTTTTTCATAGTTGTCCAGTAGATGGAGACTTGTGATAATGATTTTTCCGAAGCTCAAAGAGTAGAAATGAGTTCATAGTTTTTATTTCCTAGCTTAGTTCCATTGTGGATGTCCTATCAAATACTTTAATATTCTCTACACTGAAATTTTTTCTCATACACATCAGAAAGCCAATAATGTATTTCTACAACAAAAGCTTATTTGTATTTTAAAATAAGATTATCTTTCTTTTGTTCAGGGACAGTTGAAGAGCGGTTATTTTAGGTGAGAAATAGAAATTTGCCAGTTTTCACACTTAGTTGTAGTTTCAAACATATCTTGCATATTATATTACCAACGAAATTATTTTTTTCAGAATCATATATTGGCAGTTAAACGTGCAGACTTCCCTTTGAGCAACTTGCATTTACTTCATTAAGCCTTCAGTGATCCTTGTCCACCCTTCCCAGTTCCTATGTGTAATCCCTCCTTTCCCTCAATTTAGCAGTGCTTTTGTTTTCATCTTCTGTGAAACAAAAAGCACTTCTTACCTTTCTTTTATAGTTGTAGGTATAGATTTGTGTTCTGTATTTAGTATCTTCTATAAGAGAGGGTGAAATATAATAAAGTATTTTATTTTTATTAAATACAGTGTCTTAAATAAGTTTGAATGAATGCGTGACTGAGATGATAGATAAAAGTTCAGCTTCCGGAGCCTGGACTGCTTATGTTTCATTCTTACTGCTATGTAGTTGCTGTGATCTGGGGCAATTAAAATCCCTGTTCCCTCACCTAGAAACTAACAGTACTAACTGGACCTCATGAGGTGTTTATGAAAACTATATGTACAGCTCTTAGGACACTTACCGACACATATTACATCTTCAGTAAATATTTGTTAATACTACTTTTATTGCTTTAATGATACAAAAAAATGATGGTAGCTGAACCCTTTCTAACTCATCCTGTCATTACTAAAAAGTAGACATTACCTGCATCTTTATTTCATTGCAATGATGTTGCTCAAAGAAACACTTAAAAAGTGAGTGTCTTTCTAAGGCGCTTTTTACTCATTCTGAAAGTAGTTAAAATACACATTGGCAAAGTCATTTATGCTCTAGGCAGCTGCAAGGCTGATGTGGCCCCTGGTGAAAATGAGTTTGACACCCCTCCTCTAGGTGAATACAATTTCCTATTGATAATCTATCAGAAATTAGGATAATCTTCGAAATGGTAATTTAGGTCAGTGTGATAAATGAGCCAGTTTTTCAAAGATGTATGTATAAGAGACATACCAATATCTTGTCTCATGTCTTATAGATGATCACAGTGCCACTTGTGGACTACCTTGGCACCCAAATCAAACCAAAAAAAGAATTCCCTCCAGTTCCAAGTTCCAGATTACAAAAAAATACAGATGGTGGAGGAATAGGTTAAATTCACTGGGGGTCAGGGGCTATAGTCATAGAAGTCCAGACTGTAGAAACTTCTACAGAACAGAGAACCTCACTTACTCAAATAAATTACTGGGGGTGCTGAGAGGGCAGAATAGAGAAGATAATTTTTGATTGAAAGAAACTTAAGATATATCAACTAGCTGCAACATGTAGACTTAGATCTTGATCCAAACCAAAGCAAACAAAACAGACATTTGAGACCATTGACAGTTTAAACACTAAATAGTTATTGTTGTTTAGCAGTTTTAAAAACATGATGTTATGAGAATGAATTGTTTAAAATGCCCTTAACTTTAGTGATACACAATGAAATGACGTCCTTTCTATGGTTTGCTTCAAAATAATGGAGGGAGTGGTGAGATAGCAATGAGGGATGTAGGTCAAATGAGATTGATCCCCCTGGTCAAGGTGAATGACACTCCTGTGCTAGGCAGTGGGGAGTTGGGTGCCATAATACCATTATGTCTCCTTTTGTATCTGTTTGAAATTTTCCATGACAAAAACATCTATGCTTATAAATATTTTCCAGGCTGTATTTTTAAACAGATACAGTTCATCTACTTTTGTACCTATTTGTCTTCCTTCTGTTTTTGTACTTGATGTCATTTTATTTAAAATGATGGCAGTATTTATTATAAGGTTTACACACACATACATTGAGGTGTCTTTCGGTGTCCACTCTTCTTTTTTTAGATATATTTAATTGATTATGCTCTTACTGTTGTCCCATTTTCCCCCTTTTATTTCCCTCTGCCTTGCACATCCCCTCCCACCCACATTTCCCCCCCTTTAGTTCATGTCCATGGGTTCTACATACAAGTTCTTTGGCTTCTACTTTTCCTATACTATTATTATCCTCCCCCTGTCCATTTTGTACCTACCATTTATGTTACTTATTCTCTGTACCTTTTCCCTCTCTCTCCTCCGACTCCTCTGTTGATAACCCTCCATGTGATCTCCATTCCTGTGGTTTTGTTCCTGTTCTGGTTGTTTGCTTAGCTTTTGTTTTGTTTTTGTTTTTTGGGTCAGTTGTTGATAGTTGTGGGTTTGTTGTCATTTTACTGTTCATAGTTTTGATCTTCTTTTTCTTAGATAAGTCCCTTTAAGATTTCATATAATAAGGGCTTGGTGATGATGAACTCCTTTAATTTGACCTTATCTGGGAAGCTCCTTATCTGCCTTTCCATTCTAAATGAAAGCTTTGCTGGATAGAATAATCTTGGATGTAGGTCCTTGCTTTTCATGACTTTGAATACTTCTTTTCAGCCCCTTTTGCTTGCAAGACTTCTTTTGAGAAATCATCTCATGGTCTTATTGGAACTCCTTTGTAGGTAACTGTCTCCTTTTCTCTTGATGTTTCTAGGATTCTCTCCATTTTAATCTTGGCTAATGTAACTATGATGTGCCTTGGTGTGTTCCTCCTTTGGTCCAACTTCTTTGAGACTCTTTGAGCTTCCTGGACTTCCTGGAAATCTATTTCCTTTGCCAGATTGGGGAAGTTCTCCTTTATTATTTGTTCAAATAACTTTTCCGCTTGTTGCTCTTCCTCTTCTCCTTCTGGTACCCCTATAATTTGGATGTTGGAACATTTAAAGATGTCCTGGAGG
>PVKM010002085.1:0-21737 GCA_004027735.1 Carollia perspicillata | reverse complement strand
TGGGAGTTTCTCCCATTGCTGCCTCAACCCCTACAGGTGTTTTCAATCAGTGATTTGAGGCTTTCTTTTCCTGCACTGGGACTCTGGGTTGCACTGTCCATCCTGCTCCCCAGTTGTTTATCCTGGTTTATCTGCGTATGAATGTGGAACCACCCAGTCCTCAATCCACGACCTCACCAGTCCGCCTGTTGCTGCTTTGCTAACCAGCTGCAGCCTTGTGTGCCCCACTCCATAATCTGCTGCCTCGCTGGGTCTGCCAGCTGCTGCCTTGCCGCAAATCCTCTCCACTGTAGTTGCCAGTTTCTGCCTCTCCTACAGGTCTAGATGACTGTTTCTTAACTCCTTGGTTGTCAGCCTTCTCTACAGTTCAATATTCTGTCAGTTATGGTTGTTTTTTGTTTTAAAATTGTTGTTGTCCTTCTTTTGATTGTGTGAGGAGAAACAGTGTGTCTACCTACGCCGCCATCTTGGTTGGAAGTCTCAGTATCTATTCTTAACACAGTTGAGCCGTTCATTTGTAGGGCGTTTTGCAAGGATGAGGTATATACCCTTTGGCTGTGATAGATTAAAGTTTCTCAATGTGTAGACCAAAGCTTGACCTGGGCTTTTTTTAATCCCATACTGTAGTTAACTGCTATTCTGTTTTCTCTGCCTCAATAGGGAACCTCTGTGCTATCCTCAAAGAGCTGGCTGCTGACTTGACTGCCCCTGACATACAGGTGGCAGCATCCACATTTTTACTTCCACCACTCTGTCATCCGGATGATCTTTTGTTATTAAGTCCTTTACTTCAAGAAACTGACCATAGATTTATTGAAGAACAGGTATGGTCATTTTTCAATAACTCTTGGGTTGATTGCATTTGTGGACAGCAATTTAAAAAACCGTACATATTTTTTTTTGTTTTAGCTCCTGCTTAGTAATGGTATTGCTTGTGGAAGTCTCGAGTATGACCCTTATTCTGTCTATGAGAATGATGTAGAAGGAGATTCAGTGCCTAAGCCCCTACCTCCAACACTGTCAGTTATTAGCTCTGCAGTCAAGCTCTTTGGAGTTGTATGTGCTCACGTGGGAGAAGCTCAAAGGTAAACCATCTTCAGTAGTTTGCTTACCCTAAAATAAATAATTCGCTCATCTTGAAATGTAATATTTCCAGACTGGTAATTGGTTCAATGAATGCATAATAGATACCTGGTGGGTAAGAAGAATGTCAGACGTTTTCACAGATGACAGATAATAATGGTTCTTATTTACTTAATTTACCTAATATTTAATAAGAAGCAATTAAGTTAATGATTAAATTAAGTGATTGGATTAAACTAAAAGCTGATAGACACTATTATGGATACAATACTTTACCCACAGTAGTTTATTTTCTAGCTGAAAAAAAAACTGAAAACTCAGTGACATGAGAACATTAATTTTTTTCCTGAAAGCCTGAAGTGACCTCTGAAAATTAGTTGCTATTTACTTGACCTAGAAAACCCCACAGAATCACACAAATCAAGAGGTTCAAATCTTTGTGTTCACTTTAAGAACACTCGTGAAATTGCCTGGATCATCAACAGTATGCATCCAAAAGCCACCAAGTATCTGCAGGATGTCACTTTACAGAAGCAATGTGTGCTACTTTGTCATTATAGTGGTGGAGGTAGTAGGTGTGCCCAGTCCAAAATGTGGGTCAGTGGCCCAGAAAGAATGCTGAATCTTTGCTGCATGTGCTTAAAAACGCAGACAGTCATGCTAAACCTAAGGGTTTAAATGTAGACTCTCTGGTCAATGAGCACATCCAGGTGAATTAAGCTCCCCAAGATGCAACATGGAATTTAAAGAGCTCATAGCCCCCACATGAGCCCTCCCTGCTGCACTGAGAGGACACTTACTGAAAAAGAGCCTCTAATCCCTATTTATGATGTCGAAGTGGAGAATGCTCTCTGATCCTTGAAGTTGATTCCTGCCCTAGCCAGGTGGCTCAGTTGGTTAGAGCATATTCCTAATACACTAAGGTTATGGGTTCAATCCCCTGTCAGTGCATGTACAAGAATCAACCAATGAATGAATGAGTGGACCATCAAATTGATGTTTCTCACGCTCTGTCCCTCTTCCTCTCTTTCTAAAATCAATTTAAAAAAAAACAAAATAGTATAGTCTATAACTATATACCAGGTGGGTACTGAACTACCACTCCATAAGTTGTATGAGTGTCTAACCGCTATGCTGTACACCTCTGAAACTGATACAATATTGAATGCCAACTGTAATTGAAAAAAACTTATAAAGAAAAGTCATCTCCATGTTCCTAAGATTCAGAATAGTTTTGTTGTTGTTTTGTTTTTGAGGGGTGTTTGATATCTTTGTTAGGATTTGAGATTAAAAGATGGAGGAAAAAACTCTGGGGGCTCTGTCAATCCTGACTGCAGTCTCTGGCCCATAAATGCGGGCAAGAAAATTCAGGTCAAAGTTAATTACAATGTAACAAAATGTTCAAGCTCTAACC
The DNA here is from genome assembly GCA_004027735.1 of Carollia perspicillata. NCBI lineage: Eukaryota > Metazoa > Chordata > Mammalia > Chiroptera > Phyllostomidae > Carollia > Carollia perspicillata. The sequence continues at coordinate 19,240 of PVKM010002085.1, read as the reverse complement.
TTGTGTGTTTTTAGTACTTCCAACATGATAATAGTTTCATTATAACAGATGATTAGGATATGATCTAACAGTGCTGTTGGAGGTTTGTTTTTTTTTATCCTCACCTGAGGATATGTTTATTAATTTTAGAGAGAGGAGAAGGGGGAGAGAGAGAGAGAAACATGAGTGTGAGAAGGAAACATCGATTGGTTGCCTCCCGTTGGCACCCTGACCAGGGATCAAATCCATAGCCTAGGTGAGTGCCCTGGCTTGGGATCATACTCGCAACCTTTTTGGTGTGCGGAGCGACGTTCCCACCAACTGAGCCACCCAGCCAGGGCAGTGTTTGAGGTTTTTCAACTCACAGAGCCTGACCTTATTGTTCGTGATTTCTTTGTTTTGTTACAGCGACCCTCCATAGTTCCTGCAGGGTGGTTTGGACATAAATGTATTTTTGAAGCAAAATGTCTTAAAGATGGTTTTGAAAAACAAGCAGAAAAATGTTTGTATGTGATATATGTATCATGTTATTTAAAATAAGAAAAATTAGAAATAGCCAGAATGTCCCAAGTTATGGAAATGGTGAAAGTGTTAAATTCCCAGATTATGTAATACCGATATCTAAAATTACTTTTAAATGTAGTTAATAAAATGGGGATAATGTTTATTAACAAAGTATATACAGTAGATCCCAGTTTTGTAGAAATGATATCCATATGCCTGGAAGTGGTGGGAAAAGTAGAACAAAGGTGCCAAAATGTTAATGGTGGCTCTTTCTAGATGGTAGAACTGAAGGTGAATTTTCTGAGTTTTTCAAATTTATTATGATGAACAGAATTAGCCTTGAAGTAAAGAAAGAAATATTTAAATAAACAGTATTTAGAGTTACTGTGGTTTTCCCAAAATTTTTAGTGGTGCACCACAAATACTAGAGGGGTGAAGAAGACATTATAAGGTTCTATACCTGCCATCAAGATTGTTCACAACCAAAAAAATAATTTTAAACATTATTTCAGTTTTCCTGATTTAGGTGGTGGTGGGGCAGGGAGAGTACAGGGTGTATAGAAACAGTGCTTTTAAACATTGGAAAAATTGGTGAAGAGATGGCATGGTTTATTTTGTGGTTACATATTTTTAGTTTCAACATAAGATTTAAAAGCTCTGTGCTGTAAGAAAATGAAAAACAATTCACAGAAGATACATAAAAAGCTAATGGAGACATTCAACCCCAGACCAAACAAATAGTATAGTCATCATAACTAGAATTGTGAAAATAGGAAATTGCTCTCCACCAGTAGAGAGGCTGAATAAATCATAGTACATGTGTATAGTAAAATGTGGCTACTTTAAAGTTATGAAGAATCAAAATTATGTGAAAAGTACTAAAGACAAAATGTTAAGTGAGAAAAATAAAAGTTAATATTATGTTGTATATAATATGATCCCAACGGCATTTTTAAAGTATAGTAGGAGGTAAAGTTGGTGCCATGTTTCAAATGAAGCAGTGTCTTTGAATCCAGTTAAGTCCTGCTATTAAGAACAAAACTTGAGGTAAATAACTTTTGAGATAGTCTTTGTTTAGAAAATAATGGCTGAAATAGCTGAATTTGCCCACGTAAATCTTTATTAAGTGATACATTCATTTGTAATTTTTTTTTTTACAAAATATTGGTTCTCCCCCTTTATCAGAATTATACATCATCAAAATATTTTTACATTGGTTCTGATATATTTTCTTTTCCTGAAATGCTTAAGTCTGTTCAGCATTTAGCTCCAACTAAATAATGAAACAAAACAAATTGCAGTATGATACGCAGTGCTGCCCTTTGCCTTTACCTTGATTAACCGATTCTCTGTTTTTTTTATATGCTTTCAAATCCTTCGTTTCTGATTTTAGGCTTCTTATGTTGGAACAGCTTTTGGACAGCATAAAGCACACAAAAGGAGCTCGGCAACAAGTAGTTCAGTTACATGTTGTTTCTTCAGTTTCTAGTTTCTTGAAGGTAATTCTATTTTTAAAAACTCTTGTTTGCTTGATTTTCTTTTTTTAAATGTTATGGTCAACTAGGTAGGTTAGAGGAAGGTGTTTTTAAAGGGTCATTACTTCCCTCCATCCCCCATTTTTCTTTATCTCCTGATGAAAATGTTTTAGTATTTATAATTTCCCTTTTACTATTTTGACACATACAACTTGTTCATTAGATAACCTTGGCTCGGAGCCATGCCTTAACCTACTGAGCCCAATGTCCTAGACCACGGATTGGCAGACTGTGGCATTTAGACCATATTTGGCTCATTGGGAACATTTATAACTATCGTTTCTCAGTAAAATATAATAGGCTTCATTGGTCATACATTTTATGGAAATCTTCATTAATATTCTTCTGGCCTTTGCCATCTAGACACATAACAAGACAACAAATCAATGTTTCTTAAGTAGTAAGCCAAGTGTGAACATACTTGGTTAACCAGATTATCCATTCCAAATTAGATAAGAAAATTCACTGCAGTTTTAAGTTTGGATTTTTTTTTTATATTTCAGTATGTGGCTGGTTCCAAGGGAAGCTTGGGTCCAGAAGAAATGAGAAGACCTGCCCTAGCATTAGTGATGGGTGCCTTAGAAAGTCCCAACCCCCTCTTGAGATGTGCAGGGGCAGAGGCATGGGCTAGGTTAGCCCAAGTAGTTGATGATGGACCTTTTACTGCCTCATTAGCTCAAGTGAGCTTTGACAAGTAAGTGAAGTTCTCATTGAGTATTCCTAGACTATGTGTCAAACTGGGTATAGAAGGTTGTTAATACTGCCCTGACTTGTTTAAGAATGTTAACATAAATTAGTTAATAAATAGTGAAAGTAATGAAAAAATAAAATAACCACAAATGGAAGTTCATGGTTAGATTAGTAATATATATGGATAGATAAAGTTGTAGTAGTGGTGGTGGTGGTGGTAGGAATGGAGGTCGCACTTTGATGTGCTAGTCTACTAGGTATATGTGTGTGTGATTTGGTTAAGAGATTGAGTCTGGAGTAAATTACTAATTTGGTTCAGATCCCAACTCTTGCATTTAATAGATGGTTACTTTGTAAGAGTTACTTTGCCTACCGTATTTGGTTTCCTCAGTAAGGTAAAAAGGAATTGAGAATAGTATGAATCTCAAGGTTGTTGGGAGGATTAAAACACTGAATGTAAATTGCTTACATTAGTAAACTGTGTAAGAAAATTACTAATAAGTATTCATTCCTCCTATTACATTTAATATTACATCAAAGTTCTTGAGTTGAACTCTATATGAAATTAAAGTTATCTCAGCAACCTGAAATTTTCAAATGTAGCTTAATAAACTGAAGGATGCCCTCCATGTAAGTTTAGTGTGTGTATCTATGAAAGACATTGAAATTGTTTGTACTTACATAATCATTAATAATGTGAAGACATTTTTATTTAAAAGGTTTTTCTGTGCAAGATACCTTTGTGGTTATTTCAAAAAATTTTTGGATCAATTAATATATATTTCTGAATTTTGGAACTAGTCATACAAAAAGTTTTACCTAAGTGACAGTGTCATGCAATAGTTTTGCTTCAGTCATTCTCATTTATTTTTATATCCATAATTACAGACTGAAATCAGCAAGGGACGCAGTTACCAGAACAGGGCATTCATTGGCTTTGGGATCCCTCCATAGGTATTTAGGAGGAGTAAGTTGTCAACATTTGAATTCTTGTGTGGGAATCCTTTATACTTTGTCTCAGGACAGCACTTCTCCTGATGTGCAGGTGAGTACCCCATGTGATACCCTTTTGTAGACAATGCACATCGTGTTTCTACTGACCATTAGTAATTTGTAAATAATTTCCCTCTCATAATAAATTTCAAAGCCCTTTGTAACCATGTTGGGTTTTTGTAATTTAAATCTCATTTTTTACTTCACACTCAGTATCTAAAGTCAAGTTCAGTATCTTTCTGAGAATGAATCTCCCTGCCATCTTAATGATGACATCTACCATTTTGAAGAGCTTAATACGAGAAGCAGCCAATGAGCACATAAGTAAATGGAACAACAAATCAGTGTTTCTCTCTCCCTCTCTCTCAAGTCAATAAATTTTAAAAAAATTTAAGTAGGTACCAGGCATTATATTACATTCTTCTAAACATATTAATATATTTAATCCTCATAGTAGTCTAGGGCGTATACTCCCGTTATACAGAAAGACAGCTGATGCTTAAAGAAGCTGAGTAACTCAGTTTAAGAATACAAGTCATAGAATCTAAATCCAGTTCTTAACCGCTTTACTGCATTGTTACACATGTCTTACCCCTTTCTGTTGAAATCATCATTTTCCTGGTATGTTAATCAAATCTTGAGTGATTATTACTCTTCCTGCTCTTTTATCTCCTTATCTTTATTTCCTGTGTGTCTTTATTTACTATAATAGCCTCCTACCTGGTCACTTTACTTGTAGGTTCTTTTCATTTCTCCCTAGATAAGAAGCCAAATTGGTTTTCCTGAAAGACTAGTCTTGCCACTTTCCTACTGAAAAGCTGAAAAACTGAAAAACTTAAGAAGCTTAATGCTTCCTAAATCAACTTCTCATTTAAGCTTCATCACCTGACCCAGGAACCTCATCTCTCATTACCCGAGAGTACTGGTGTTCTCTACCAGTGATCTCCTTTTGTCCCACACATGCCATTCTCCTGTCTGCACTTACTGTTTTCCTGTTGCTCTTATCCCAATTCCTGCCTGATCATACATTTTGTTTAGTATTCTAAGATGCAGTTGAACCACATTTTTGTCAAACTTCAATATCTCTAAACCACAGTTAGCTTTCATTCTTGGAATTGCCGTATAATATTAATGGTCTCCTCCGTATCATCTGGTGCTTGAGTTGACTTATAAGGTGTTCCATTCTTTCATCCTGCTTGTAGTGCAGTATTGTTTGCTTCTATTCACTATATTTCTCCTTATCTTCAAGAAGTCTGTTCGGAACACACATAGCTTCATATTGAATATTTCTTTATTGATTAATTTAAACACTTCATTCCATGGCCTCCATTGTCCTCAAATCTGACTCTTCTGGATTGCTGCTGTCTCTCAATTAACAGGAGTTCATTTTTGTAGCATTTAAAGTACTGTAAGACTTTTAATACATCCATTGATAAAAGAAGTGACACTTTGTAGCTGATTTCCTTAAGGGAAAACGTTTGTGTACTTCTTATGAAAAATTTAAACATAAATAAAAGTTGAGTATACTTTAATGAATCTGGTATACCCATTATCCAACTTCAGTGATCAGCAAATGGCCAGTCTTGATTCATTTAAACCAGAGTTGATAAATTTGTTCTATAAAGGATCAGAAAGTAAATTATTTAGGCTGAACATATCATACAGTCTTTGTCATTGCTCAGTTCTGCCATTGTAGCAGGAAAGCAGCCATAAATAATACATAAACAAATGAGCGTGATTATATTTCCTTTTTTGAAGTATTCTTATTGATTATGCTATTACAGTTTTCCCAATTTTTCCCCTTTATCCCAATTCCACCCTGCCCCCCAACCCTCCAGCATCACCCCCCCCTTAGTTCATGTCCATGTGTTGTACATTTAAGTTGTTTGAGTCCTCTGTTTCCTATGCCATTTTTTATCTCTCCCTGTTTTATGGGTACTAATTATGCTGCTTCTTCCCTGTACCTTTCCCCCCCATTCCTCCCTTCCCCCTCCCCACTGAACTCCTTCAGTGTGATGTCCATTTCTCCGATTCTGTTCCTGTTCTGGTTGTTTGCTTAGCTTTTGCTTTCCTTGTTTTTCTTTTCTTTCAGGTTCATTTGTTAATAGTTGTGAATTTGTTGTCATTTTATTATTCATACTTTTGATCGTCTTTTTCTTAGATAAATTCCTTTAGCATATTATATAATAAGGGCTTGGTGATAATGAACTCCTTTAACTTAACCTTGTTTGGGAAGCACTTTATCTGCCCTTCCATTCTAAATGAAAGTTTTGCTGCATAGAGTAATCTCGGATGTAGGTCCTTGCCTTTCATGACTTCAAATACATCTTTCCAGCCCCTTCTTGCCTGTAAGGTCTCTTTTGAGAAATCAGCTGATAGCCTTATGGGAACTCCTTTGTAGGTAACTATCTCCTTTCCTCTTGCTGCTTTTAAGATTCTCTCTTTATCTTTAATCTTGGGTAGCCTAATGATGACTTGCCTTGGGGTGTTCCTCTTTGGGTCCACCTTCTTTGGGACTCTCTGGGCTTCCTGGACTTCCTGGAAGTCTATTTCCTTCACCAGATTGGGGAAGTTCTCCTTCATTATTTGTTCAAATACGTTTTCGATTTTTTGCTGTTGCTCTTCTCCTTCTGTCACCCCTATAATTGGGATATTGGAATGTTTCAGGTTGTCTCAGAGAATCCTCAGCTTCTCTTTATTTTTTTGAATTCTTGTTTCTTCATTCTGTTCTGGTTGGATGTTTATTTCTTCCTTTTGTCCCAAATTGTTGCTTTGAGTCCTGGTTTCCTTCCTGTCACTGTTGGTTCCCTGAATGTTTTGCTTTATTTCATTTTGGGTATCTTTCATTTTTTGACCAAGCTCAATCAGTTCTGTGAGCATTTTGATTACCAGGGCTTTATATTATGCATCAGATAGGTTGGCAATCTCCTTATGACTTAGTTCTGAGGCTTTGCAGTGTTCTTGCATTTGAGCCGTATTTCTTTGTCTTGGCGCACCTGATAAGTTGTAAGGGGTGGGGCCTTAGGTATTCGCTGCTAGCAGGGCTACCCTCCTTGCTGCACTGCCTGTGGGGGAGGGGCCAGAGAGGGAACAATGCAGCTTGCCTGCTTGTCTTTAGCGCACTTTCCAAAAGACTCCTGTGTCAGACTGGAAGTATCTCTCATCATGGCAACCCCAGTCTTAGCCCACAGTCAGCTCTGAGTCTCAGTTTTTCTCTTAAGTCAGTCCCTCCTGCCTAGCTCTGCCGAGCTGGCAGTCAGCCCCATTACTCAGCCACCTCACCTGGGTTTTTCCGAGTCGCCCCAGGCAGTCCACCTTACAGCTCTGTTTATTCTGGCTGATTTTTTCTTTAATTCCTTGGTTGTTGTAGTTCTATGCAGTTTGATTTTCTGGCACTTTTGGTTGTTTTTTGATTTTAGATTGGTTGTTATCTTCCATTTGGTTGTGTGAGGAAGCAAAGGGTTTCTACCTATGCCTCCATCTTGGCCAGAACTCTGATGTTTCAATAAAAACTTTATTTATAAAACCATGTGGCTGTCTAAATTTGGCTCAAAGGCATTTTGTCTGTTTAGTATACATGTATAAATATATCTTTAATATATGTTTATCTATAAAACACATATTTATATATAAGGTATATATTTACTTTATAATAGTACACCTATCATAAGTGTTCATCTCTCTGAATAGAATCTCAAATTGAATACACCATGTATCCAACACCTAGATCAATAAACAGAACATTTTCAATACCCCAGACACTGTCCTCATGTTCTTTTCTAGTTACTACCTATCCCACCAAGGATAACCACTATCCTAATTTGGAACACCATGTTAGTTTAAGTGCTTTTGTATTTTATATCAGTGGAACCATACAGTATGTACTCTTTTTATGTCTGGCTTTCTTTAACATTGAGAGATTTGTTTGTAGTGTTGCATGTAGTTGTAGATTTTGTTGAATTTTTTAAAACTTGAATTTTTATACTTTATATAGATAAAACAATAAATAATGTTCAACAAATTAAATTTAGTTCAAGATGTTAGCCGAGGAACCAAACATTATCTTGGAATTCTTAGTGCTGAGATGTATCAAAATATACCATTCTAAACTAGACAGTTGTTTCTCAGGGTTTTTTTTTTTTTTTTTACTGGCTATTTAAAGAGAAAAACTTGCTTAATTTTTCTTTCCAAGCTAGAAATAGCACACAAATAGTTTGCCTTGCCATTATTTTATCACTTGCCTCAATGAAAGAATAATTCATTGTGTTTCATGTTTCTTAATGCTGCTGTAACATTTAAATTTTTTTTTCTGTCTCCACAGACCTGGGCACTACATGCTCTGTCACTGATAATTGATTCTGCTGGCCCACTCTATTATATGCATGTGGAACCTACCCTTTCTCTTACTATAATGTTGTTATTAAATGTGCCTCCTACTCATGCTGAAGTTCATCAAAGTCTTGGTCGTTGTTTGAATGCCCTTATTACTACTTTAGGCCCAGAGCTACAAGGTATGCATAGCTGTTTTTGTGATGTTTTATGTGAAAAACATACATATAAAAATAAATTCAAAAATGACTGACTCAAATACTCATCCATTGAAGTGAAGTTTAACAGAATGTTCTATTCACATATATTGGCAGGGTGTTGAGTGTACTCTTGGGAAGACTTTGAATCCTGGATGATGACATAATAGGAAATTAACATAGAAGCTATGATAGTTGATGTAAGCTCTACCAGTACTTAATTGGGTGACCTTGGGCAAATTTTTACATCTCTGAGTTATGATTTTCTCCTCTATCAAATGAGGGAAAAGTTGAAAAGCCTTTGTGGTTGGCACATGGTAGGTGCTCAGTAGTATATTTTGTTAAGTAAGTGCCATTCAATCTGATTTCTCTTACCTTGAGAGGATAAGGAGTACATATTCAGAAAGATTTGATCTGTCCTAAAAATGCTTCTTTTAACAATTAAAATGACAGACATGAAGTAGAATAGTTTAAAGAACTCTTAATCTCTTTTAAGAAATAAACGACCATGTCCAGAAATTCACATCGATCTGTTCATATGCATACTATTGCCGTCAATATGTGAAAGTATCCCTGGCTGGTGTAGCTCAGTGCATTGAGTGTGGGTCTGTAAACCAAAGGGTTGCTGGTTCAATTCCTAGTCAGGGCACATACCTGGGTTGAGGGCCAGGTCCCCAGTAGGGGGCATATGAGAGGCAGCCACACATTGATGTTTCTGTCTCTCTCTTTCTCCTTCTCTTCCCCTCTCTCTGAAATAAATTTAAAATATTTTTAAAAATAATTTTTAAAAATGTGAAAGTAACTCTCAACTAATACAAGCAGGGCTAAGTTTATTAGCAATTTCTGATTCTACTTTTCATGATGATTTGGAACAATCTACAGGTAGTCTTCAGGTTTGTTTAAGATTTTATTTTATTTTATTTTACCTTGTTTTATTTTTAAAGAGAGGATAAGGAAGGGAGAGAAACATAGATGTGTGATAGAAACATCAGTTGGTTGCCTATCACATGCCCCCAAGTGGGAACCAGGTCCACAACCCACACATGTGCCCCAACTCGGAATCGAACCAGTGACCTTTCAGTTCTCAGGCTGGTGATGAATCCACTGGTCCACACCAGCCAAGATACAGTATTAGGTTTTACTTTGCCAAGTGGTTTGTATTGCCATAAACCTTTCAAACTAAGAATAATTAATACTCATCTAAAAATCTTCCACTGGGATTATCCCTGTTTTTACAGAAGAAATGTACTTCACAGATTCTTAAATTTAAAATTGGAAAAAAGAGTTTAACCTAGTAATATATGTTTAAAGAGTAATGATTTTATAGGCCAGTTATTAAAAGCTTTCTGCTTTCATTTTAGGTAGCAGTACTTCAATTTCTGCCTTAAGGACTTCCTGTCTGTTGGGCTGTGCAGTGATGCAAGATAACCCAGACTGCCTCGTTCAGGCTCAGGCCATCTCTTGCCTTCAGCAACTTCATATGTTTGCTCCACGCTATGTCAACTTGTCTAGCTTGGTCTGCTGCCTCTGTGTGAGTATAAAATTACAGATGAGTTTTTAGTTTCTTTTATTGGAAATATTTATTTTAATTATTCTCTAGACTGTGTACAATAGCCATTTTCCTTCGGTTCTGGCCTTTTGGGGGAAGGGGGGGTCCAATTTTTATATAATCAATTTATGCGATAACAGTTTTTTCTCTTTTTTTTCCTAAAGAAATTTCAAATTTCTTTTTTTTTTTTTAAGATTTTATTTATTTTAAAGAAAGGTGAAGGGATGGAGAGAAACATTGATGTGAGAGAGAAACATCAACTGGTTGCTTCTTACAGGCCTCCAACCAGGGACCTGGCCTTAACTCAGGCTTGTGCTCTGACTGGGAACGGAAATGCCAACCCTTCAGTTTATAGGACGATGCCCAACCCACTGGGCCACACCAGTCAGGGCTTTTCTTTTTTCTCTGTTCCAAATGACTATATACAAAGTCCTTTCCATCTGAAATGGGCACATAACATGTTTTCCTTAATATTCTAGCAGCATATGCATCAATATTTTGGTCCTGCTAATGTGTCTAATGAATACAGGAGGTGGTTCATAATCATCAGTGGTTTTAAGATTGACCTTGAACATCACTAGTTTCTATCTGGACTTGCCTCAAAATTGTTACTCTTGAAATGAAAACTGATACCATTGCTTTTTAACTTTTTCTAAACCTGCAGTGTTCATAATACACTTCCATTAGTAACATGAGATTTGAGAATTATTACTTTATTTAGGAAAACCTTTCATTTTCAAGCTTGAGGCAAAATCTGTAGCATCTCAAACATTGAAAGAACCTCAAACATTGTTAAAACCAGTCTTCTCAATAAAAAGATAAACTGAGGACCAATAAAGTCAAGTAATATGACTAGGTTGTGGTAGCTTTAAGCTGGAATCCATATTTCTGAACTTCTTGTCCAGTCCTCATTTCATTATTTCCGACTGACTCTAGTTATGAACAGCTCTGAGCTCTGCCGCCTCCTAGTTAGGCGGCCGTAGGGAAGTCCCATAACCTCTTGCAGCCTCAGCTCCCTTGTCTGAAACACCAGGATTGTACAAGAATGCCCCTATACAGGTACATGTCCTGGGCACTTAATAACCACTATTAAGTAGCAGTTGTTTGTATTTTCTTGATTTACACCTTAAACATAGATTATGTTATCTTCATATTGATTTTGATATAATTATGTAAGACTCTTAAAAAGAGGACATGACTCACTTTTCTGGTGAAATTTTTGGTTCCTGAGTTGAACATGTATTAGAGAAAATAGCACATACTGGCAAAGGATTGTACCTTTACTATGCAGCTTTTCCCCGGGACTATTACTCTATATTTGAGGAACCACTGCCAAAACTAGTTATTGAAAATATCCACTTTTTTGCAAGTTGGTCTTTTACTCTCTATTTAAATATAATGATGCTACCATTTTTTTTCTTTTTAAATTGCAGTAGGAAATTTCCATTAGTAGCCTTTTAAAATTTCCTTAACTCTACATGAATTCATTTATTAAAGTTTATCAAAAAGTAAAGAATAAGACTAACTACTAATTCTTGGTGAATTAGACTTGATCAAACTTTTTTTTTCCCTAGGTAAGAAAGGTTGTATACATATACAGAATAGAGATTATTACAAGATTTTTCTTGTGGGTACATTCAAAGCAGTTGAGAAAATCAGAAATGACAGTTACAAATCTTATTTATATTAGTCATAACAGTCATGAAAAAGTGATTCTTTCTTACAGAGAAATTGTATTCAAAAACTGCTATCACTATAGTATATTAATTTTGTATCTTCATATTTTGGGGATTAAATCATATTCTAAATTTATCACATTGAATTTATTTTTATTTTATTATTACATTTTAGAGTATTCCCTGTAGTAGTAAGTTTCTTTTCTAAAAAGAATATAATTATTTAGCATGAGTTGTTTTCATGTCAATTGAAACTTCCTAAATATTCAGAATACCTTTTATCATTAAGAGAAGATCTTAGTGGAAAGGACTTTCTTCTAACTGTATGCTCTTTAACCTCTATTCTGAATGTGGCCCTAGCTACACTAGTAATTCTGAGTCCTCTCAGTTTTAAATCTTGCCTTTAAGGAGTAAAAAAATAAGTCTATAATTAACTTGTGATGAGATAAACCATTAACTCTGTCACTTGTTGGACACCTGTCTCTGTGACCGCAATCCAGATCACTCCTGTCACACTCGTGTCTGCTTGACCTGGTTGTGTTACTGAAGCTTAATGAGAGATTCCAAAGGAAAACCCAGGTACACAAATGTACCTTTTTAAACTAGTATATATTTTATATCTTTACATCTTGAGTTGACAATTTCAAGATCTTAGCCAAACTCATATTCTAAGTTAGAAAATGAAGTATTTCTTGGCATATCTGTAAAGCTGAAGCTAAGCCAGTTTTAGTGATAGAGCTCTATCAACATTTGTGTTTTCATTATTGAGTGTTGTCAAAGTCATCCTAGTATTTATCTTTCGGTTTTGTCTTGACTGGTCTGTCATTTGTTTTTGTGCAGGAGATCTTGTTGGATAATTCTATGTTGGTAGGTCCCTGACCCTCAATTCCTGACTGTTTTTGAGGTTTGCAGTGCTATTTCTTTGTCACTTTTTGGTTGTAGATGTTCTTGTTTTCCTCTGCATCTCTGTTTAAGCTAACCATTAATGCAAAGCCCACTATGTGTAGCATGTTACATGGTGTTTATTTAATACCAGTGTTTAAAAATCTTCCCTAACCTTCTCCAGTTGGTATATTCATTCCTTGCACTTAATTTTGCATCATTTTGATTTAATATATTCATTTCAGAGAAGAATTGCAATTACAGTTTGATTTAATTTCTGTATTTTGCCTGTTCAGTTTGTTTGCCTTAACCCGCTTTATTCTTCTTCCTATTATAAATGCTGGAGAATGACATGGAAATGTTAAGCATCCCATTTTGCTTTGTGTAACAGCCTTTAATCTTTTTTCTACCAAAGAGTACTTTTAAGCATGCTTATTCTAAAAGATCATTTCACCAGCCTGAATAATGCTGCACCTGCCTTGTATTATATGCTTGTAAAACTCTAGTTAAAATAACTAGTAGATTGTTAACTTTTGTTAAAAATTGTCATGTAGAGTGCTTATTTTGTGGTTGTTGTTAAATATAGCTGTAATCTTGGGCATGATGAAACTTAATGTTTTTACATTTTAACTTCTCTGTTATCCTGTGTATAGTTTCTGACAGTTTTTAAATGTGAATGGAATGACATTACTTTGGGACTTTATGAATGGCATTCTCTTTCCACTTTTGAGTTCATGATACGGCGTGAGGATATAATAGAACATATTTATAAAGCAGTTCCTGTCCATACGTTTCATGATGATGTATTTATAGACTTTTTCTGTCTTCTGTCTTCTGATAAAATTTAGGATTTGCATGTGTTTCTTCTTATGTATCAAAAAGCCAGCCACCACCAGCTACTCTTTTTCTCAGAATTAAGCCTCTGCCCTTGTCAGCAGACTTAGCTACTTTAGTCCTTTTTTCCCCATACACACCAGATCTAAAGATCACTGTAAGAATTGTGCCATTATTTTCAAATTTTGTTTGGAAAATCACTGTCATAAAACATATTTATTGTCTTGAACCATACCATGCTGGTCTTTACGTTCATATTTGAAGCAAAACAAATTTCAAAAGATCTACACTTTATTCTACTTATGAAATCACTGAGTAAGAATTTGTGTGCAGAAACCTTTGACTTGTTTTAATCCCTCACTTAAGGTATATCAGCGATCATATCATTTACCCTATCATTAACACAACCTGTTGAGATTAACATTGTTTAAACACTTCTAAGTAAAAAGAATGTGTATTGAGTCTGTCATTCTGAGCAGAAATACTTTATATCTTTAAGATATATACATATCTATATACATATATGTAGTTCCACATATACGTAGATACACACATCTGTAAATTTTACTATCTGTAATGTTTTTCTCTAGAGAGCATTTTTGGTGAATATGTTTTCTGAGTAAAACTCTGCCTTTATATGAAAATGCATTCACTTACCCTGTATGGCGTCTGAATAAAATACTGTTGATAGAGACTTGCATTAATAATAACTAACATTTATTGAGCATTTACTGTTTGCCAGGTATTTGTGCTAAGCACTTTTGCATGTTTCCTTGTGTTAACTTCACAACATACTTGTAAGATAAGGATTGTGTTATCTCCATTTTACAAATAAGGAAACTGAGGTACAGAGAGGTTAAACAACTTGCCCAAGGTCACACAGCTAGTAAGTGGTCGTTCTAGGACTCAAATCAAGTCAGTTTGACTCCAGAACCTCCATTTTAACCAGTATACTATACTGCTTATATAGATTTGTGTAAATTTCTACTCAGGGAAGCATAAAAAATTATGATATAGTTGCATGAGCACAAATATATGAACTGCAGATGGATTCTTTACAAATTATCTCAAAACTGTTTTTGCTCATACAAATCTGTGTCTTCCTGTCAAGAGGTTTCTGCTTGAATTTGTTTATAAATGTTGCATAATCAAGTATATGTATTACTTCTTAAGTTATTTCTAAGTTATATAATAAAAAGCATATACTAGAATAATTTGAATTCCTGTGTATTTAATAAGTTGCATCCAGCCCAACAATAAGCTGGACAGAATTAGGAGGGGTCCAGTGACTATTAGATTTACTGAGATGCTAGCAAGAATTTCAGCTCTTTCAGTTGCCAAATGGTATTTTTCAGGTGAATCTTTGTAGTCCCTATTTGTTACTGAGAAGAGCGGTACTGGCTTGTTTACGTCAGCTTGTGCAGAGGGAAGCAGCTGAAGTTTCAGAACATGCTATTACGCTTGCTAAGGGTAGCAGAGAAGAGCTGATTCCAGGTAATTCTTTTTCTCAAAATTATCTCCAGCTCAAAATGATTGTTTTACTCTTAAATCTCAATGTGTCGATATGAGTTTTTAAAACAAAATTTAAAAGTGAATATATACTATCTCTTAAACCTGCCACAAGAGACAATTGCTAACAATTACCGTAATTCCAACCAGTGATGTTACTGGTTTAGAACAGTGGTTCTCAAACTTAGGTACCCAAACCAGCAACATCTACGTCACCCAGGAACTTGTCAAAAATGCGGGCTGTTGGGTCCCATCCAGAAACTGGGAATAGAGCCCAGCAATCTGTTATCTGTGTTTTTATAATTTCTGTGTTGATGTATACTGAAGTTTGAGAGCCATTGGGATTAGAGTAAGTTTTTTCATAGTAGTCAATTGAAATTGGATTTAGCCCTTAAGTAATTTATCATATGCGCCTTTCTTCCCCCAAAATCTCATTTAATAAAATTCTCCATGGATGAGGCTGTGTCAAGTTAAAGGACTTTTATACCCTTTCTTGTATATTTCAGAACTAAATTAAAGGATTTCTTAGGCAGTAAGATTTGTTTTAAATATATATCCCTTCATTTTAAAATTATGTGAGTAACGCAAACATGCATATAAATTCAAACAGCCTACAAAAATAGTAATGATAATATCACACTTTTATGTATATAGTTTCTAACGTGCTATCACACATTGACATCTCAGACTTCAAAAAGCTCTCCTCTGTCTAAACTCAGATCTGTAATGTCTTTGACTGTCATGCTGTACTTTTTAAATGACAGTTTTGTTATTGAAACTTTTGCTCTGGTTTGAGTTAATCAGCATTGCTGAACTGGTATACTAGGAATCATCACACAGGTTGCACAACTCATTTGAAAAACTGTTGCATAATTACTTTCCTGAACCAAAAAATTTTAATCTCCTGACTGTGAGATATTCTCCCCGGAGTGACCTTTGGTTTATATTCACCACTGAAATTATATATCCGTTGCTTTAGGCTTTGATTGTGTCCACATGCTGGTACATGTTCCCAGAATTATCATAGCTATGTGAGTAGCTATGTTCTGAGCTTAGTAGCTTAGTTCTTTACTAAATTAGTAAAGAACTCATATATAATTTCTTTTTTTAATTTTGTAATTTTTCTAACTCATGGAAAAGTTGAAAGAAATGTACACTGAACATACAGACTCACCTATGTACTATCTTTATGACACTCACTTTATATCTCTTTCCCTATTTCCATTCACACAGACATCCAAACCTTTTTTTGCCAGAGCATCTAAGCAGGCTGCAAGCATCGTGACAGTTCACCCTCAAGTGCTTTGGTTTGCATTTTCCAAGAACCTCATATCATTTCTATACCTAATAAAAGTAACAACTTTTTAGTGATATCATAGAATGCGCAAGTCTCACACAGATTTCTCCACTTATCAATAAAAAGTCTTTATTATAAGTAGACTGTTTTTTATACCGATCAACCCCATCCAAATTTAGGATTCAGTCATGACTCACTCATGCATTGATTATTCTCTCTCTTTAGATCCTAATTGGAAGCAGTCCTGCCACCTCCTTCCCAACTTTAAATGATCATTTCTCTTTTAAAATAGTCTAATAGTGGAAACTTTTTAGCAACCAAATGCTTTCATAAATGCTAGAGGAGTTGCACCTTCAAGAGAAAATTTGCTCTTTTAGCATTTCCAGAATTAGAGGAAATAGATGCTGGATCAAGGGTTGTGTTTTTCTTTGAGAGACTTTATTTCTTTCTTAGCAATGAGAATATTATGTAGTAATTTATATTAATTTAGTAACATTCTTTAGTTAGTTGTAGTAATTAAACATTGTTCTCCATGCAGTAGTTGTTTTCTTTCTGAGTTTTACTCTTCATGTTAATAAATTTAAAATCTTTAAAATCTTTTTGGGAAATAAGTTTCCCAAATAAGGAAAACTTAACTATGATTATTTGCAATTAAATTCAGAGAGAAAATAAAATAATCATACTAGGAAACATTGTATAAAAGTTTAAGTATTGAATGCTGGATGGTATGGTTCCGTCTGTTGGAGCATCGTCCTGTGATAAAAAGATTGTGGGTTTGATTCCCGGTCAGGGCACACGCCTGGGTTGCGTGTTCAATCCCTGGTCTAGGCGCCTGCTGTTCCTGGTCCGTGCACATTCAAAAGCAACCAGTTGATGTTTCTCTCTCCCTTCCTCTCCCTCTAAAAGCAGTGGAAAAATGTCCTCAGGTGAGGATTTAATAAAAAATTAAAGGTTAAGTATTGAATATTAACTGGGTTAAAATGTTGACCTAATTTAAGGAAAACATTAATCAATCTCACTAAACACTTACCTTTCAATAACATTGCATTAAAAATAACAGTATAGTCTCATGAATAAAACCAAACTAACCACGGACTAAATAGACCTCAGTAGGCTAAGGCGCGGTGTTTGGGCTAGTTCTTTAAAACATTCTGGGATGCTCCAGCAGTAGTCAGCCGTCCGGACAGACTCGTTCCTGTGGTGGTGTTACACTGCTGGGAGATGAGTGTTCTGTCTTCTTCCTCCAGTGCCTCTGTCACTGTTCTGGTGGCATCCGGCACTGGTGCAAGACAGAGCTGTGCTTCCTCGAGAGTGTGCTAAGCTTTCACTTTGGCTGCTTAGTTCTAGTGTGGGAGCATACACAGAAAAATAAAATAGAATAAAATATACTGGTATGTAATGTTTTAACGACTACTGAATATGTGTGCTTCTCATATGGCAGTTTTGTTCTCTGTATTACTTAGATCATCGGTTTTCTTCTTGTCAGATGCCAACATCAGAGAAGTAGGACTTGAAGGAGCATTACTGGCCTTACTAGACAGAGAGACAGATCACAGATTGTGCCATGACATCAAAGAGACTTTAAATCATATGCTCACATCTATGGCAGTGGATAAACTTCCATTTTGGTTAAAGCTTTGTAAAGATGTACTTGCTGCATCAGCTGGTAAGTACTGGTGACTACCAAGTGAAATAATAAAATTGAAAGTAAAAATGTTAAATGAAGTTGTTTGCCAGTGATGATTCATCAGTCTCATGTGAATATTTGGATTAGAATTGCTTGTGGCTCTCTTCTAATGAAGAGTCTAGTGCTAGTGTTAAAATCTAACACTCAGCCTGCTTTGTTTCTCTTGATTGTCTTACATGACATTCCTATGTAAAACAGACTAAAAAGTAGAGTTGTTATTTATGTTATTTAGTAGAGTATGTTAAAAAGGATGAACTAACTTACAGTAGCTCCATTATTATTTTCATAAATGTAATAAATATGTGAGGGATTGCCTCAAGTCAACATAATAGCAAATTCACCAAATGTTGTGGCATTTTAGGCAAGCCAGTTTCTCCATATTTAACAATGGGAGATTCAGATAGTGTTTGAAATTTATGTTATTTCCCAATCTCTTTGCTAGCATAAGATAATTGTTAGTGAGAAAGTGTATTAGAAATTTTAAGATTTATGTCCTTTGAGAAAAAAAATAAATGAGAGGAAGAAAGAAGATGGAACCCAATTCTATTCTACAACTCTTTAACTATCCTATGCATAGGCAGTGTTATTCCATTTTACACACAGGCAACAAGACTTAGAAAGGTTAAGCAATTGCCCAAAGACACACAAAGATAGAGTCAAACCTTAGTTAGCTGCACTTTAAAACCCAGCTTCCTCCTATAGTTCCATAACTCTCAACCCACGTACTCAGGTCATAACTTAGTGTGGCTCTGATTTTTGTAATTATGTGAAAGGGAGGAAGGTACCATAAAATTCTGGGGTTTTTACATTTTTTACATCTCCAGTGTCTATCTTCATTCTTTTTTGAGTTATATTTCATTGATTATGCTACTACAGTTGTCCTGATTTTCCTCCTTTTATCCCCCTCGACCCAGCACACCCACTCCCTCAGGCAGTTGCCACACCATCGTTCATGTCCATGGGTATAACTTCCTTGTCCATGCCGTGCGTATAACTTCCTTGGCTACTCCATATTCTACAGTTTACCTCCCCATAGTTACTCTGTAACTACCTATTTGTACTTGTTTTTTTTAGTATATTTGACCAATTATGCTATTATACTTGACCCATTTTTTTCTCCCCATTCTCGCCCTCTGCCCTGTACACCCCCTCCCACCAGCATTCCTTCCCCTTAGTTCATGTCCATGGGTCATACATAAAAATTCTTTGGCTTCTCCATTTCCCATACTATTCTTAACCTCCCTCTTTTTGTTTTATACCTACCAATTATACTTCTTATTCTGTGTACCTTTTTCCCCATTCTTTCCCCCCACCCCCCACTGATAACTTTCCATGTGATCTCCATTTCTGTGATTCTGTTTCTGTTCCAGTTATTTGCTTAGGTTGCTTTTGTTTTTGTTTTTTAGGTTCAGTTGTTGGTAGTTGTGAGTTTGTTGTCATTTTACTGTACATAGTTTTGAACTTCTTTTTCTTAGATAAGTTACTTGAGCATTTCAGATACTAAGGGCTTGGTGATGATGAACTCCTTGAACTTGACCTTATCTGAGAAGCAGTTTATCTGCCCTTCCATTCTAAATGA